>JBBPBQ010020322.1:44221868-44259999 GCA_037974755.1 Cicer yamashitae | reverse complement strand
TGTTTTTTTTTTTTTTTTTTTTTTTCTCGGCAAATCGTGTTCTCAACTCCGGTTTCCTCCTCCCTGCCTTTGATACACTAATTCCAAAATTTGTTATCCATCCGTCCACGCACCGCCGCCACTGTTGTTGCTGTCTCCGACGATTTTTTTCGACGAACGACCACGCCAGCAGTGTCGCACACCCCAGATCGGCCTACCCCTTCAGACGCGCCACCAGAAACACCTCCACGCGCCCTCACGCGCCTCCACGCACCCTCACGCGCCTCCATGCCCCACCAACCCTCGCGCGTGAGATCCACGCGCCGCCAGCAGCAGCCGCGCGTGACGGCGCGTCTGGCAGCCGTTCACGGCGCCGCTTCTTCCGTGGCACTCGCCTCAGCCTCCTGCTTCCATATCTGCCCTCAGTTTTGAGTTTCGAGTTACGGATATACGAGTTCCAGTTCAAACAGCCCCTGTTTTCCCGGTTTCGACGCGTTTTCTGGCACTCTTTATTGACCATGACGTCCCAGTCTGAAACAAAGAGCATTTTCACCAACTACATCACTTCTCCTCTCTCTGTCGAAAAATTGAATGGGTCAAATTATGATAGTTGGGCTGCCGACATCAAACTATGGATGCTTGGTCAAGGTTACGAGGACCATCTCACTCAAAATCCTGAAAAGGTGGTTGCGACTGAAACATCCAAATGGAAACAGATAGATGCTCAGCTGTGTAGTGTCATTAAGTCTACACTTCATCCAGATGTCAAACCGATTTTCCGTCCACATCTCACGTGTGCATCAGTTTGGAGTCAAGCAAAGGCACTCTATACTAACGACACTCAACGTCTCTATGGAGTTTGTCATCGCTTGCTGAATATCATTACTCCGAAGACAATAGATGGCTCGATTTCTTCATATCTAGGCACCGTTCATAGTGCACTTCATGATTTTAATGAGCTTCTCCCTCCTGCTGCAAGTAATCCCAATGAACGAAAGAAAGAGTTGGAACAACGCAGCACCTTCTTCATGCTCCTTGCACTCTATGGCCTACCCCAAGAGTACTCTGCAACTCGTGATCAAATTCTGGGGTCTGTTACTGTTCCGGATATGTCTACTACCTCAGCGATCCTCCTTCGAGTACCAGCAAAGCATCCAGTTGAGCATTCTATGACTTCAGCTCTAGGTGACACTGCTGCCCTTGCATCTCAGGGACATAATCAGAATCGCTCTCGTGGAGGAACATCCAACTCTAAGCCTTGTCCCAAATGTGAGCATTGTCATCGGCTTGGACACACTATTGATCGCTGTTGGAAGTTGCATGGTAAGCCTCCGTCTTCGATAAATGCAACTCAGCTTGATCCTTCTGCCACTGTTCAGACTACACCATCTCCACAAGGCTCCCCGGCAAATTATGAAGATTTCCTTCGATGAGTTCAGAGTCATCCGAACTCTGGTTCTCCTACTTCGGTTGCACATACTGGTAACTCATCTGTTTACCTCTCTCACTCATCGTCTCTTGGCCCTTGGGTTCTTGATTCTGGTGCGTCTGATCATGTCACTGGTAATAAAGGTTTCTTTTCTTCACTCTCTACATCTGGTTTTTTACCTACTATAACTTCTGCCAATGGTACTCAAACCCGGTCTCAAGGAGTTGGCACTGTCCAAATTCTCCCTTCCATTTCAGTTGCATCTGTTCTCTATGTACCTGGATGCCCTTTTAATTTACTTTCAGTTAGTCGATTGACTCGGTCCCATGACTGTATTATTACTTTCACTAATGATAATGTTACCTTGCAGGACCGGAGTTCGGGACGGACGATTGGCGTCGGATGTGAGTCTCAAGGCCTCTATTACCTTTCTACATCGTCCAAGACGTGCTCTGCAACAGAGTCCCCTCATACTATCCATGCTCAGCTAGGACACCCAAGTCTTACCAAACTGCAGAAACTGGTGCCTAGTTTGTCTAAGTTGTCTACTTTACATTGTGAGTCGTGTCAGTTAGGGAAACACACCCGTAGTAATTTTCCTGATCGAGTCAATAAAAGAGTATCATCTCCCTTTGCTTTAGTTCACTCTGATGTTTGGGGTCCCTCTCGTATTGTGTCTACTTTAGAGTCTAGGTATTTTGTTACTTTTATTGATGATTACTCTCGTTGTACGTGGTTATTTTTAATGAAAAATAGAGCTGAACTGTTTTCCATTTTTGAGCAATTTTATCAAGAAATTAAAACTCAATTTGGGGTTTCAATTCGTACCTTAAGAAGTGATAATGCTCGAGAATATTTGTCCCATCAGTTTCAAAGTTTTATGGCTTCCAATGGTATTCTACACCAAACATCATGTCCTCATACACCCCAACAAAATGGGGTAGCCGAACGCAAAAATCGGCATCTCATTGAAACCACACGAACCTTACTTATCCATGGCAATGTTCCTTTCCGTTTTTGGGGGGATGCAGTCATAACGGCATGCTACCTTATCAATCGTATGCCGTCTTCTGTCCTTGATGGCAATATCCCTCATTCGGTCCTCTTTCCCCATTCCCCTCTTCACCCACTACCACCTCGTGTCTTTGGGTCCACGTGTTTTGTCCACAATTTATCTCCTGGTTTGGACAAATTGTCACCTCGATCACTCAAGTGTGTCTTTCTCGGTTATCATCGGTCCCAAAAGGGATATCGTTGTTATTCTCCTACACTACACCGCTACGTTACATCAGCCGATGTTACCTTTTTCGAGTCTGTACCATATTTTAAATCTACCCATATAGCTACTGAGCCCCATCAGGACATTAATCCCGAACCTCCTCAGATAGTTATCCCTATTCCACCCACTCTTACTCCTATCGAACCTGTCGAGTCCGCCCCCCAACCTCCACGACCACTACAAACATATCAGTGTCGTCGCCTACCGTCTGTTGTGTCTGTTCCTGTTCCCATTCCAGACTCTCCTCCGACGCCACCTCCGGATCCGGCCCTGCCACCTGAGCATGACCTTCCCATTGCTCTTCGTAAGGATATTCGCACAACCCGTAATCCATCTCCTTATTATATTGATTTGTGTTATCATCGTCTTTCTCCTTTGCATTACACTTGCTTGTCCTCTTTGTCTTCTGTTTCTATTCCTAAAACTACAGGTGAAGCATTATCCCACCCTGAGTGGAGGCAAGCAATGCTTGATGAGATGTGTGCTCTACAAAGCAGTGGTACTTGGGAACTGGTTCCTTTACCTCATGGGAAGTCTTTAGTTGGGTGTCGTTGGCTCTATACAGTGAAGGTTGGCCCTGATGGTAAGATTGATCGATTTAAGGCTCGGTTGGTAGCCAAGGGATATACTCAGATTTTTGGGTTGGATTACAGCGATACATTCTCACCTGTTGCCAAAATGGCATCTGTCAGACTATTTTTCTCCATTGCAGCAATTCGACATTGGCCTCTCCATCAACTTGACATTAAAAATGCCTTTTTGCACGGTGATCTTGAAGAGGAAGTTTATATGGAGCAACCACCAGGGTTTGTTGCTCAGGGGGAGTCTTCCACCATGGTTTGTCGGCTGCACAGGTCTCTTTATGGTCTTAAACAGTCTCCTAGAGCTTGGTTTGGCAGATTCAGCTCGGTAGTACAAGAGTTTGGTATGATTCGTAGTGAAGCCGATCACTCTGTATTTTATCGTCACTCAGCCCAAGGGTGCATCTATCTTATTGTTTATGTGGATGACATTGTTATAACTGGTAGTGATCAGCAAGGAATACTCCAGTTGAAACAACATCTCTCAAATCAATTTCAGACTAAAGACCTTGGTAAACTCCGTTATTTTTTGGGTATTGAGGTAGCCCAATCCAAGGATGGCCTTGTAATTTCACAAAGAAAATATGCTATGGATATTCTTGAAGAAACAGGTCTGTTAAATGCCAAGCCAGTTGATACTCCTATGGATCCAAATGTCAAACTCCTACCTAATCAGGGGGAGCCTCTATCAGATTCAGGAAGATATAGGAGATTGGTTGGGAAATTAAACTATCTCACAGTTACTCGTCCGGACATTTCCTTCGCTGTCAGTGTGGTAAGCCAGTTCTTAAATTCTCCTTGCCAAGAACATATGGATGCTGTAATTCGAATTCTGAAATACATCAAAAGTGCACCTGGAAAAGGCCTCATTTATGAAGATAGAGGACATACTCAGATAGTTGGCTACTCAGATGCCGATTGGGCAGGCTCACCCACAGATAGAAGATCCACTTCCGGGTATTGTGTACTTGTTGGAGGAAATTTAATATCTTGGAAGAGTAAGAAACAAAATGTTGTTGCAAGATCCAGCGCTGAGGCAGAATACAGGGCCATGGCACTAGTAACATGTGAACTCATCTGGTTGAAACAGTTACTGAAAGAACTTCAATTTGAAGAGGCCAGCACAATGACACTAATATGTGATAATCAAGCTGCACTGCACATTGCCTCAAATCCTGTATTTCATGAGAGGACCAAGCATATTGAGATCGACTGTCATTTTATTAGAGAAAAGATTGAATCGGGTGACATCATCACCAGCTTTGTCAATTCCAATGATCAGTTGGCAGATGTTTTTACAAAGTCATTGCGAGGTTCTAGAATTAGTTATATTTGTAACAAGCTGGGTGCATTTGATTTATATGCTCCAGCTTGAGGGGGAGTGTTAAAATATTATATTAAAATGTAAATAATTAGATTAGATGGGCTGTAAGTATTCTGGCCCGTTAGTATTTCTGTCTATTTGTATTCCTTTTTATCTATATAAAAAGAACTTCCGCTGTGTAGTTGAAACACACGGGTTTTCAATATGTCTCTCAATAGTTTTCATATTCAACAGAAACTTAATTATGTTTTACACCACATCACTTGAATGACTAAACTTAAAAATTCTAAGAGTACAAAAATGAAATTTCAATCAACTATAGGGATGGCAATATAACCCGCACCCGCGGGTACCCACCCAAACCCGCTTGATTTGGGCGGGGAAAACCCGCTATGATTGGGTGCGGGTGCGGATTTTCCCCGAAACTAAAATTCGGGTGCGGGGGTGATGATATCCACCCCGCACCCGAACCCGCCCCGCAAGTAATATTAATGTAATTTTTAAATTTTATATACATATACACATTGAATATACTTAATATTTTTTTAAATATTAAAAATTATAATCTTATCTTTATAGAAAATATATATTTATTTTATAATTGTCTAATAACAATTATTTTATTATATTAATTATAATAGATATGATTTTTAAATTTATAATTTTATATATATATGAATGGGTGCGGGTGCGGGCGGAGAAACCCGAACTCCGTTGCGGGCGGGGATGGGTGCCTAAATTCTACACCCGCTATGAAACGGGGGCGGGTGCGGGTTTTCCCCGGTTAGTCGGGTGCGGGGGTGGAGGAGGCAAAATCCGCCCCCGCCCCGCCCCGTTGCCATGCCTAATCAACTACCCCGTTTCTTTCTTAACTCCCAAAATAAGTGTCAGTTTACTTTGTGAAAACATCTCCTACTTTCATTGCCTAAAATTTGTGTTAATTTTACTTGTTAATAAGGAACTACGAGACTTTTAAAGTGAACAATTGTCTACATTTCTAGAAATAATGAAAATGTCAAAAAGGTGTTTTCATGAATTCGAAAAACATATCTTCATTAACTAGCATTTCATCTTATCTCCAAGACAATGGTTCACTTCAAGAGTCTCTTAGCAAGGTAAAATGAAAACATATTTTAAAAACGGAAAACACAAAATGTTTTCACAAAGTAATGGGACTTTCTTTCTATTTCTCTGAATACATTAACTCGAAACCTCTCCCCAAAATTAGTCTGCAATCCCCATTGAGTCTCTGCATAGGTGACTAACAATAATGAGAAGATCATTTCTTTACTAATACACATAAATGATCTTATAACAAGCAAGAACTAAAAAATCACAGGTGTCTTACAAAGTAACAATAACTGATTCAGAAGCAACATTAGTAAAACATTATACAACCATCCTAACAAAACCGAACACGCATTAGTATAGGGTTCACAGTTCTAAACCTTAACCTCCTAAACTTTAAAGAATCCTAGTTCTGTGCTCATTATATTAGCCAAATACTCGTTAGATCATGGTTTCTAGTTCAGTGCATTATGAACATAAAAATGCACATTAGGTCCTATTTGCATAAACAACTTAATTAAGTGCTTATAGCATAAGCATTTATCATATAAGTGTTTATATATAAATTATTTTTATGACAAAAAGATAAAATAAAGTCAAACTTTTTCATTAGCTATCCTAGAAAGCTTAAGGAAATAAGCTAAAAATAGCTTTTACACATGTGATAAGTTGTTTCTATAAGCTCTCTCCCAGTTAAAGCATCAATATCCCTAACAGCACAAAATTCACACCATAATTCAACACACTCACCAACAGAAACACTAATAATTCAGAATGTTAAACAAAACCACTTGCAAATTGAAATAAACCACAAATTGAATTCAAATTCCAATTGTCCAATCCAATATACCTATAGATACACCCAAACGCGAGATTATCACGATCACCATGAGAATCGAAGTAATAATCTTTAGCAGTGTTAGCCTCAGAATCAACCCAAGTTCTAACGCGCGACTTCCTCGAACCGAATCCACTTTTCTCATCGGACCGATCACGCTTCCGCTTCTTCTTCTTCCTCTTGCTTTTCTTCTTCTCATCTCTCTCCCTTAGGTTTCCATCGGATTCGGAAGATTCTAGAATCGGATAAGAAGGAGGCAAGGACTTCTCTTGTGGTCGATTTTCATCGCTGCCGTCTTCATCTTGTGACGGTGATTGAACGGTTTCGCGGTTGAGTTGCGATGCGATGTCATCGTTTATGGTGGAGATGTCGGTGGTGAAGCTCGAGTTAGAAAGCCATTGAGGAACCGAAGAAATTGTTGTCTGAAGAGAAGAGTTTGTGACGGGGAAGATAGGGAATAGAGAAGGTTTTTCTTCGTCGGAGGACGGCGACGCCGTCGTTGCTTCCGCCGGAAGCGGCGGTTTTGGCTCCATTTTTGAAAATCTGAAAGAAAGTTAGTGTAAGAGATAATTGATAGAGGTTTTGGCCAAAAATGGGACCCGGTAAGGTGAATTGGAGTTGGGCCTAACTGGGCCAGATTCATCAGCATGACCTTTCAGCCCGTTATATTTAAACTATTTTATTTTATTTTTTGTGAATAAATTTAGGTTTTAAGACTTGTGTTTCCAACACGAAAAGGGAACTCGGATTCTCCATAATCACCGATGCATTCACGCAATTACTAACTGATTATCTTGATCAGGCGAATTAGATTTAGGGTCGGCTTAAACTCAAGACAAGTGAGATCAAGTGAGATTAGGGAATCTAAGTTTGATAATTTTAGTCTGACTGATTCTATTCAGATTTTAAGTTGGATAATTTTAATTTTTAACAAAATTAAAATTTATTTAGAATCTAAAGAGTTCAATCGGATGGTCATACACTCTCTAAATGCACAAATAGAGTTTTAAATAAAGAGCAAAATCTTCACTTAGTTAAGTTTTTTGTAAGTAAAATTTTCTCAAAAAAAATATTTCAAAAATAATAAGTTTGATGTTTTTTAACTGTATTAATTATTTTTTACTATCTTACTCTTAATTATATTACATTTTTTTCTACAATTTATAATAAATACTACGATAAAAATATGAACTAATTCTATCTTCAAATGTAAACAGATAAAACAATTTAAATTTTCAACAAATTTAATACTATAATCAACTTTCTTATTTAATAAAAAAAAATATTATATATAAGGACAAGAAGTAGTGTCTTTTTTCTTGGTGTTTTTGTTTTTTGGAGGACTTCCCAAAAAGAAGGTAAGGCACCAGAGCAAATTCTTTAATTGAAAATTTGATTCTAAATAGTTAACATATAAAATAGACTCTACTCAATAAAGTTATTACTTTAATTTAATTTGTATACACTAATAATGTAAAATATACAGACATATAGTTAGATCTTACTATTTAGATATGTAATATATCATTTTCTAAAATATCAAAGTAGTAAAATCCTATTGAACAACTCTATAAAACTATTTTACACTATATCAATATATTAATATTATTGAATCTGACTCAAAATGGTTCTTGACATAGTTTGTTGTGGATATACCTCCATATAACATCTATATCTGATTCTAGCATAAATTACTGTTTTTACTCACTAACGCTATTGACAAGTTGAAGTAGTGTTCATTGATCGTGAAACAAATAAATTTGCAGACCTCTTTACATATAGAATTCATTATGCAAATTTTGATATAGTTATTTGAATTCGTCATTTCCTCTTTTAAATGTTATTATTTATATCATTGTATAGATATTGAGGGGAACCAATGCGTTTTAATTCTTAATATATTTCCCTTTTCATCAAATATATACAAACATGATTATTAAATTCTTAACTTAAAAGCCATTATCATGTTCACATTTTTTAATTAATTCATCTCAGCTAATTGTAGATGTGTTCAAATTCGTTATGAAAAAATTATTTATTAAATCAATTATGACTACCCAATTAATGTCTCAAATAACTGCACAGGTTAAGCTAGGCTATGTCCTAACAGCATTACATTCCTACCCAAAACAATCCATATAAAATCTGATAAATGATAATAGTTGACTCTCTTTAAAGTGTAAAGTAAATATTATCAATAATTAATTAACAAATTAAAGGTGAGTATTACACATACGAATTTGTCAAAATAAGAACATTTGATTTTCTCATTAATTTATACTACTTTAGAGAATTTAACTCATTTAAATTCCTATTTGGCCAAAGTTAAGATAGTGCTAGCATCATATGATTTTGTACTAACCAATTAGATATATAATTATTTTTATATCAAGAGATATATGTAATATAAAGTAGTGAAGACAATATTTTTTTCATGTATAACTTAGGTGAAGAGAACGTAGAACATCAAATTCATAAATTCTTGTTGCTCAAAGTTACTCAAATAATTTGTAACCACAATCAAAAGACCCCATCCACATACTATACTTATGTTAAATCCATTTACTACCTTATCCATAGCATAATCAACTAAATGAAACTTCATTACATCATCAAAATACATTTTGGTTGCTCCCAACCAAAGAAGAAAAAAAACAAATCTTGCATCTCAAATACACCATCAAATGACATGTCAATGAGTCAAACAATGTCTTTAGCTTTGCTATTAACTTGTGCTTCCGACAATAGTAGTATCAATCAAAGGACTTGGATAACCTGCATTAGTAAAGCTCACAAGTTCCCGCAACAATTAATCTCAACCACTGACTTAAGATTGGACGGTTCAAATTACAGATTTACTAAATCGGTTTTAAACAATGTCAATGGTAGACTTAAATAAGACCAGATCAAATCGATAACTTTGTGACGCAGTTACAATTGGGAATCCATTTCCATATTAACTCCATGCAAAATCTTAAAAAGTAGCTACCTAAGAAAACACTACTAAATAAATAGACTAAAAAGAATTATCCCACATCATGTACAACCAAGATTTCAAGGACTTCCCTTTCCATCACACAAAAACAAAGAGACCAAAAGCCTAACATTACATCATATCTTGTTCTAAAATTACATCCTTGACCCTGGTTAACAAGAAAACAATTTCGAGACGGAGGAAAGACGAGAATTACCCACGAAATAAAAAAACTTTCAATTCATTATGCAGGAATGTGAAAGTGCACAACTCTTTCCATATCATCTTTAAAATTTTGATAATGAAAAGCAGCATGGATGCAAAGGTGGTGCCTTCCCTTTCAATGATTTTAAACTAACCAACTTAAGGTAGTATCGACGTTATCACCAAGTGAATAAAAATCGACGAATACTTTTAAGATGATATTGGTTCATAAGGGTATGATAACCATGGGTGCTTTAGAGCCTCGGATGCAGAAGGCCGCTTCTTCGGGTTAACCTCAAGCAAATGAGCAACAAAGTCAATGAAGCCTTGGTCCCCCATTGGTAATCTATGCCTCAAGGATGTCTTTTTCGGAATCAGGTATTCTAACCTGTTGCTTTCCTGCATTTCGACATACAGTACCATCACTGATTCTTTTTGCTTCTCAAGATAATTAAATTAAACGACGAGGCAATGCCAACAATTTTATTAAAACTGGCAAGAAATATAACGTGTGGTTAGGATTTGGATTGCCTACAGTCGACAATCCATGCAGTCACCGCTTCAGTGGACGTTGTATCAAGATCAAACGGTCTAGATTTTAATGCAGATTTTGATTTTTTAAAAATGTAAAACCAGGTTTGAAATCTAGACCGTTTGATCTTGATCCAACAGCCACTGACGTGATGATTGTGTGAATTTCCTTCAGCAAGCAATCCAAATCTGTGTGGTTAACATGCATATGATAATATAATATATACATGAATGAAAATAGTCAACTTTTAGAAATTTTAGGGAGCTATCTCTAGCTTTGATTTTTATAGACAATGCAAATGAATATGAAAAGATACCAAAGTTTTAAGATTGTTCACTAGTCCATTTCATATGCAAAGAAACTTAGAAATGAAATTCTTACCTGATTCCTCTCATAAAGCATGTGATTTTTTGTGAAGTACTTATATGTATCCCGTCCTTTCGCTAGCATACTTTGATCAATTGGACCGATGATTCCAATTACCCGGGCTAGTAATGTTGCTGGGGAATCGTTTTGGAATAAGACCTACAACAAGCATAGTTGAGTATCAATAAGGAAAGAAAGATTTATGAAGAACAAGATTCACTGCAGTCGGTCCCCATCGATTGCAGTGCAGTCAGGCACATCAGAGTCATCCGATTACGATCTAAAGGTCTAGATTTCAAGTTCGATTTTAAATTTAAAAATTAAAAAAAAAATCCAATCTTGAAATCTGGACTATTCGATCTTAATTGAACGGTCCAGATGTGCTGACTTCACTGCAGTCAACTGCAATAAATCCAAATTCGATTTATGAGTGTATTGTATTTACATGCTTAAGTTTGAAAAAATTCATCGCATTTTGAAATTGAATTGACTATCTACTTTTCTTACATTTCCGGTACAAAGTTCTGCCAAGATGCAACCAAGGGACCAAATATCAATCTTCTTGTCATATGAAAGCCCCATAATAACCTCGGGAGCACGATAGGACCTTGACTGAACATACGAGCAAAGGTGATCTGTCTCGAAACAACTACTTCCAAGATCAATGACCTTCACCTCACATCTGCTATAGCTTTTAACCAAAATATTCTCCGGCTTCAAGTCACAATGTATTAGTCCAAGGCCATGTAAATACTGAAGTGCTTCCAAACATTGAATGGTAATAGACTGCAAAAATCAAATCAAGAAAATTTTGTAATGACAAAAGTACAACCGTTGATAAAATGAAAACTAAACATCGGAATGTGAGCAGCAGAACCCGACAAACCTGCAATCTTGGCATTGTGAAGTAAACTTCCCCTCCTGATTCTCTGTTAAATTTATGAAACTCATATAAGTTGGCTTTGAGTAGTTCACATACTATCAACAAATGTTCCTGCAGTGCAACAACAGAAAGGAATGAAGAGTGGTAATGGTAAAGTCAGATGATAACAGCTTAATTAATCGCTTATAGCAAAAGCGCTTATCATATAAGCACTTATGTTTAGGCTGTATTTATTATAAAAATATAAAATAAAGTTAAATCGTTTTCATATAAGCTATAAGTTGTTTTCATAACCTATCATGGAGAGTTTATGGAAATAAGTTTAAAACAATTTATGAACATGTTCATAAGTTGTTTCCATAAGCTCTCTCGAACAGTCTCACAAGTGTTTATGACAGTAGATAAATTCAAATAAGTCAATTCAGATAAACCCTTAATAGAAATTTCTCAACATCACTTTGAATATATAGCTTAGAAGGTTAGTCCTCGTAATGTAATTCAATTCTTTCCAAAATATGACACAATTGCAAATAGTTATATTTTATAACAAATCCGGGAATGTATTGAAAAATGCCATAGTCACAAACACATTAAGTGGCTGTAGTTAACTTTAAAACAAAAATAACAAATGTTGAATTGTAGCAGTACATAAATATTTTGAAGAAGTGATAAATAAATACCAATAGCACAACAATAACCTTTATTCAGTTATATTAAAGATGAAACTCAAAGTCAAGTAAAAACAAATAAATATTTATTTAGTCATCTATGTCGTTATTAAACAAATGTAAACATTTCATACGAAGAATAATATCTAATGTGCACTACAATTGATTGAAAGTAAAATTTAATAGTATTAACAAGATCAGTTTCACATACAAAATCACTTACTCTATAATAGAAATAATCATATAACCGCAAAATGTGATACTTGTCTCCAGGATCATGCTTATTGACATACTTGAGAAGTTTGATCTCATCAAGGCTTTGATCAAAGAAATCCTTGTTGTTCTTTATAATTTTAATACAAACATCTACGCCTGTGTGCAGGTCATGAGCTTGTATAGCTTTACTAAATGCAGCAGATCCCAGATACTCAGTGACATGATAGCGGCCAGCTATTACAGAATTTAAAACAACATGGAAATTCTTGTCCTCCTCAAAGCCAGTTCTGAACAACAAAACATGGTTTTAGATAGCATGTCAAGGTGAAAGAATCTCACCATTTCAACAATATTTTGATCAAATTCTCATGACGGGGGAATGTATATCATATTATCTCCAGAACAATATCTACTTCGTAAGAATAAAATTGTGGAATAGAGAAACTTTAGGAATTTACAGCAATTATATCAAGTCTTCCAGAGCGCAGGACTATACTCTCAATCACACAAGATTCATATTGTCAATCGCAAATTGTGGAAAATAGTAGTTTGTTCAAATTCCGCTATACAACAGTGCTATAGCGATGCTATTTGACAACATTTTGAACTAAACAGCATATAGCCGAAAAGTAGAGGCATAGCACTGCTAGCCGCTATTTAACAAACACTGCACAAGATTTATCGTATTATCATCAACTAAGAAGCTAGGATCACTTTAAACATTCATTTTGACAGTGTTGATTTCATGATTACTACATGAGGGCACAAGTAAAAGTTCACAGTATTGCTAATGAAAAATAATGAATTTTATTCATCACAAATCATTAATATACATAGTTCTGTATTTTAACCAAGCAATCTGGATATTTTACAAATCAAAAAAAGGAAATAGTAAATCTGCCACCATCCTAGTTTCATCTTATTTTCCATTGTTAGTACTGTTTGTGACTGCTAGTGTGGACATCCAATCCAAGTGTCTGAGGATTAAATCAATGCCTGTTACGAACCGATTAATAATTAACGTATCATAAATTCATAAGTGAAGAGAGATCTAAGCCAAAAATATAACATACTCAATATAAAGTTAAAATTATAATATAGGAATGCACAAAACTGATACCATATTAGTTCTAAAACTCTTCTTAATTTCTATTAAAGAAAAGGATTTAGAGTACTAATGTCGTCGAATGCTATGCAAATCAATGAAAAACAGTAAGCATGTTTATATATTGAAAGACATGCCTGTTTTTCCTGTGCACAATCTTTAGATTGAAGGTTTCAAATTCCTCCTCCTGTGCCTTTATTTGCCTTACCTGCTCTTGCACCGCAGCAATCTCTTCATCCTCTTGCGATACACCTAAATCATCGTCCCTTGTAATGTCAACCTCTTCTTCTTCCTTTTCTAGCTTGACATCCCCTTTATCAGCATACCCGTAATTTGAGACCGTAGTTGGGGAAGAGTTTGAGGATCTAATCGCATTAGCATTATTATCATCCCTAGAACTTTTATCGGGCGAAGAATCACTACTCTTCTGCCTCCAAGAGGAAAGCATTTCCTCAGATCCCACAAAAGCATTAATACATTCATCGGTTTCGTCAGCGTTGCAATTATTTGACCATGGCGACTTACTGGACCCACCCTGAATCATCTGGCTGTCTTTAAGAGATTGAGGAAATGAAAAGTTGACATCAGTATGCGTTTTTATTTGCGAGTGTGCATCTTTATGACCCCCAATGACATATTTATTCGACTCGATCTCGTCATTTTTCTTCTTGTTTTTGAACGATTTGTCCATAGAAGACTTAATGAAATCACGATGAGAATGTTTGGATCCCCCAAACGCACTATCACGATCACGGAAATATTCTAAATCCCCTTCACTACCATGCACTTCACTGCCAATATCAGCAGTATCACTGTTGATCCCCACCCCAATTGACCTAACAGAACCGTGTTGATCGTCTTCGATTTCCTCAAGTCGTGATCTTCCACTATGATTCAGAACCTTCCCATCTCCCAGCATGATTAGATCATTTGTCTGAGGGACAAATCCCTGCCAAACAGGTTCTGCATGCATCAGATTCAGTTCTTCTACATCCATCAATTCTCCATCATATTGAGCCATTAAATCATTACCATTAGCCCTTCCGTACATATTAGTAACCGTTATACCAATAGGATCGTCCAAAGCTATGACCGGCTCAACATTTTTTGCTTGAAGATATTGCTCCCCAGAGAAGTAAGAATCCTCCTCGGCAAAAGATTGATCATCATCCTCGTCTTTGGAAGGACCTCTTTCTTGAGGATCAGGAACACTTCCATGCCCGGTCCCTTTTTCATTGTCACTAGGGTAATCGATTTCGTGCGCCAAAAACCAGGCCTCATCCTCAATAGGTTGTCTCATGTACCCAACGTCATCGTCGTCATCATATTCATCAGAGTCCCAATATTCATTTGGGTAATCAATAGATTCGCTCAACCCATCACCAACTGTAGCAAAACCAGATACAAGATCAGAGGTATCCTCCGATATTCCTTGACTTACAGACAGCCAACTACCCCCTGTAGCCTTCCTCATACCTAAAACATATACGAAAAGGTCAAAGTCATAGTCTTTGTGATGAATCATGCACAACCAAATACAACAACAACAACAAAAAGTCTTTGAATATGTGCAGATTGCTTGGATTAATTATTATGATCTAAGACATACAAAATGTGAACATTAGCATTAGCGCATAGGGGAACTAATATTTAAATGATTTTGATTCAATACCTTGATTATAAACTAAGACATACAATACAAAATATCATTCAAAAGTAATCGCATTAACATCCATGATAAAATTTACAGAGAAAGAATTTACAAACATGACGAATCGCTCATTTTAGTCAAGTCAACATGACAATTATAGCCATACCCAACAAAAATTTCACCATTCTTAACTTAAAACAAACTGGCAAGAAGTTGGGCATAAGATGAAAGCGATTCTCGTGCTCTAGCTGGTAAGTGGACTACTATTTAATATCTCGAAATGTCAAAATTCAATCAAATTGGCATCAAAATAAATGAGTATGTCAGATTGACATGCATATAAACTTAATACCAGAAAGAAGCCTAATGAATTAATCAACACTAAAAACATCTGGTGTACAAAGGAACACATTATTAAACCACTAACCCTATGTTTGGACACTGCATTGAGATAATTATTCTTGCGTTCCTAGGCAACTTTCTCATGGTTTTTCAGAAGCAAGAAATTTGAGTGGTGGGTGAACGCATGGCAACGTGATAACTAACAAACACTAAAACAAGATCCTGAGTACAGAAAGAAGGAAATCCCACTAAGCACACAAAACTATCATCACGAAAAACCAACAAATGAGTGTAATTTGAGTCCAAAGGGGAAACAGCTATGAGAACACTTCAACGCATATGCATATGTTTTAGTAATAATTCAATAATATCATGTATGAAAGCTTACCTGCGGTTTTGATTTCTTGTCCAATAGGGACATCAAGATATGATCCGATAAGTAAAGTGCTGTCAGCACTTGCGAGCTTTGAAGCCAATCCATCGGAGTCAAACTTCTCGCCCCAATTAATAGTCAAGGGCTTATCTTCTGACTTAATTTTTACAGGAGGAAGCCTTGGATACTCTTCCTTCTGCTTCTCCGGTGCAAGAGGAAAACTTAAGCCATCAATATTATTCGGTTCCGAACTTCCTTGCAACTTCCCCAAGTAAAAAGCTCTCCCGACTTCATCCACCTGCTCTTTTATATAAGCCCTCGCATCACTGATTTCTGGCTTTCTCTTTTCATCTATTTTTTCAGAATAAGTTGAACCGCTGTAGCTCGTAGACGTAGACACATCCCCCTTTGAGAAAGGGAAAACAGTCTTGATGGAACAATCTTTCCATACGTCGGAAGATGAATTCGCATTCTCGTCAGCTCTTGACAGGACATTATCTGCCAAATTCTCTTTATGTGATGAACTATTAAACTTAAGTTGCTGCCGATCAATTTCCCTAGACTCTTTGTTTTGCATAAGGTTAAACTTTGGTTCCGTCGAGGCTTTACCACTACTTCCAGTCCACGAGGGTTTTTTCTCGGCAGGCACATTACTTTCCTCCCCAGTTTTTGCATTACTGTTGGCTGCATCAAAGGCTTCACTTGTTTGATTTTTCGCATGCTGAGATATTGAAGCCTTCAGAGTATTATTAGCCTTGCTTCCACCATCATTTTGGTATGGCTCGCTAGGACCATTGATCTTCCATGAGTGTAAATCAAACACGCTGTCCTCTGAACTCTTCAAGAAAGTGAAATTTGTGCCACTCGTTCCAACCACTTCGTTAGATTTATTCCTTTCCTCAGCTGGAGTAGCATTTTTCCATTTGCTCTCAGTAGTAGTATTTCTACCGGTACCACACTCAATCTCCTTCACAATCAGTTCTTTAGAAACTTCAACACTATCACGACGAGAATCCAACCCTCGATTTTCTACCACTAGCTTCCCCTTATCATTCTGCGGCAAATCACACAAGTTCTTTTCTTCCAATGTAAGCTTCTGAAGGAACCCGTTTACATCAGAACAGTTATTGAGCTCACTTCGCAAAGCTGCCTCAGCTCGTGTGAACCGGTTCCTCCTCAGAAAGTCCAAAATCACTTCAACCGAATTCGTGTCCGCCATTGTCAAATCTTTATCAACCTAAACTCAACCAACAAAACACAAACCACACTTCAGGAAACAAGAAAAAATCCACAGAAGAGATTTCATTCCATACAATTGCCACAACAAACAAAAATAACACAAATGGAAACAAGTACACTAAGGATCTTACCCTTAAGTAATTAAAAATAGAAAGTATTCTGGAAAGTGGAGTTGTTAAGTCACAAATGCATTAAATGTTACACTTTTCATTCTTCCATAAATACTTACCATTTCTTAATTTCTTAACCATTATCCTAAGTCACTCATAGTCATGATCCAAAATTTCAAAAAAAAAAACAAAATTAATAAATCACATTCTTATGGCAACCATTATTTCCACACACGAAAAAATCGAAACTTTGAACAAGTTGGAGGGAAATTAAAAGAACTTACTTACCTAGTATCAAGCATAATCAAATGGTGGCATAATGCTTCCTTTGTAGTTGTAATTATAATTAGTACTGAACCTGAATGAAACCAAAAAAAAAAACCCAGAAGCATAAATGCTTGTTTCAATTCATCTAGAACAAAAAACCTCAGCAACCAAACACAACCAATTTGACAACAAAAAAATTGTTCCTTGAAAACAACGAAACCTAAAAAATGGTTTCAAGCTTCACAAAAAAACAAAAACGAGGTGAAATTTTCACAATCACCGATCCAACACAACAGCAAAAAATCAAAGAGACCCAGAAAAAATTAACCAAAAGGGTATCCAAAAAAATGAAAAATTGCACACAAAAAACCCACCAACGTCAGAAAAATAGCAAAAAATAAATTTGAAAAATTGCGAGGTTTTTGTAAAGTGAAGATTTTTCATAGGAAAATTGAAGTATTATCAAGATCTGACATTTACATTCGAGAACGATTTTCTAGGTTTTTGTTTGAAGAATGAGAAAAATGGGGTCCCTAAAAAATGACGAAAGAACGAGAATTCGAAAATGATAATAACAGTAATAATAATAATAACAATAATAATAAAATAAAGAAACAAAAGATATATTAAAAAAAATAACATAGAAAAAGCACCTTGGTGTTTAAAAGGGTGTAAGAGATTTTCCTTTGTTGCTGGTTTGGGCGTCTCTGGTGATGAATTGAGGTGGTGGTGGTGATGGTGGTGGACCAAGCCCTTATGTTTTTCTATTTAAGATACTATATATGCCTTCTATAATGTAATTTTATATTATATTTATATTATTATTGTGTATGTTGTATATTTTATTTGAAATTTTTATTTTTTTAACCTTCGATTTTTAGGAAAAATGATGGATTTTACTGATATAAAATTTGACATGGAGGTAAAAGTCTGGTCAATAATTTTTTTAATTAAGGTTAAATTTAGATTCTGTCAAACAATTTATTTTTGATCAAAATTTATTAACCACATGAACTTAATCAAATTTAATTTATTTACATGACATCATTTATTAACTTTTTAATTTGAAAATGTATAAATATTAATTTTATTTTATTTTATACTTACTTTATTAATTAAATGATCGAGCTCAGTTAATTTATAAGATTTAGTAAATACACTTTATTAACTCAGTGATTTGACTCAAATCATTAATAAATATTAGTTAAAGTCGAATTATTCAAAAAAGATTAATTTTAAATATTAATTAAAATAATTTTTAAATAAACTTCACTTATATCCGACAGATTATTAAAACTCATTTCTTAAAAATAAAATCAGATGGTTAATACAAAAAAATATTAGAGAGTTAAATAGTTTAATAATTAAATTGAAAAACTGAATAATTTCAAGTTCGTTACAAACCTTTTGTGTATTAATATTTTTGCAATTACCAATCAAGATGTGTAGTAACAAGCAAGATATTATATTTTATTCTTTTGTTTTAATTTTTGTTTTTTGAGAAATATTCTTATTTTAATTCAGTTTAGGCTTATATAAGAGTTTAAAATGCTAACCCACCGAATCTTCCCCAATCTGGAGTTGAAAGGCAAAAGGCATATTTGAAATTGTGCTTGATGCCGGTACATTATATACTACACCTAGTGACCTAGTCGTATATATTTAATGTTGAATATTTAATATTCTTTTTTGAAATAAAATGTTTAATATTTAATATACTACTTAATATGTTAATGATGTTGGTCATAATTTGGTTTCTTATGTTATTTGTAATTTAATGTTTATTTAAAAAGTGTTATATGTGAGGATAATTTCATTGTTATTATTTGATTAAGACGTGAAAATCAGTTATTTAATTAATTTTTAATCTTAAATTAAATATATTTCATTATGCTACTGTGGCTAAGATGAACAATTTAGAGGATTAGTCAGTCCAACCTGCTATGGTCCATTAAATCTGAATACATAATTCAGTCACTTGAGGTTGATATCTTGGATTGCAAGTTGATGGATATTTGTATAATTTTATGTTTACTCATTTTTATTAGATTTTAACTTTCAATATTATAAAATACACTAATGAAACCTAATTTTTGATAGTATATTAAAAAATGGATGAACATATTTGAAAGGACGAACGAACATTTTTCTAATAAATTTATGAGTCTAATTCAACTACTATAAAATATGTGACCTATAATATTTAATGTTTTACGGAGAAATATTGAAGTAACACATCATGATAAAAGTTTCTTGTTAAAAGAAAAACTAAAATAAAGTCTAAATAAAACTTATAAAATGTATACACTATTCATTTTACAAGATGATTTGGTTAGAAGGACTTTCCAAAAGTAATAATATGGTTATAATAGTATATATCTGAATGTTTTATGAATCATTCAAAAATAGACTTTGACCTTCGGCCTCTCTTATCTTAAAAAAAATCTTAAATTTTTTTTCTTTATTTATTAGAGGAAAGATTTAGGATTATTTTTTTGATTTAAAGTCACTTTTTCATGTTATTTTATTATCTTTTTATGTAAATAAATAGCTTTCTACGTAAATTTAGTTTTTTTTTTTCTTCTTGTTTTATTTATGATTTCATCGTTGGTTTGTTCATCACCGTGTTGTGACAATTTTTATTTTTCCGTCTTAGTAAGGTGTTCACAAAGGCAACATACTCGTTTTGTCGATATTGTATTTTGAGTAAGAGACTCATAGCGATTATCAACAAATTCAGTGTTCTCTTAACCTTACATATGACTTGTTAAAACATGTTTTGAATAGTCACGTTAGATGACACATATAATTGATATGAGCGAACACTAACAAATATATTTTTTGAAGATGAATGAGATTAAAGACCGTGGATCTTGCATTCTTAACCATAACCATATGTGAGGGAAATTAATTTGGTAGTTAAAATTAAAGTTTTGATTTGATTATTTCTCATTAGCTTATGAAATCTTTACATATATCATTAGCATGTTTTGTTTTTTCAATTACTAAGTTTGATTTCAAATATTGTACTATTTTTATTTTAACATTTGGATGAAGTTTACTTATCGACAAAACATCAAAGACTTTAACATTCAAATATAATATGATTACTTATAAAATGTCAAAGTCCTTTTGAGTTATTCATACACTCTAAAAGTAATATGGTTACAAAATTTACTATAAATTTTTCAAACTAATACAAAAGTTTTTTTTTATCATTTCTAATGAAACCAAAATTAATTTTACCAAGACATGTTTCATAATCAATTGTAATAGTTTTTACTATAAAATCAAACACACACGAACTTTGTCAAACACACACACGATTAATATTTTATTCTTCTTTCAAAAAATGATGTTAATACAAATTTGATTATTGTGTATTAGATTACAGTGCATATGGAGAATCATTATATTAGACTAAAATTATCTACATATGATATATTAATAATCTTTACTAATCTTCTTTTAGTTTTTATAAGTGTGAGTCTATTAATTTATTTAGATATGTTTCTCTTCAAGCAAAATTTTTTCATTCATGCACATTTATGTATAAGTCTTCACTGTTTTGTCCTTAATAAAAAAGTTTTCTATTGAATTGAGGAATGCAAGTATTATTTATAATTAATAAAGTACTCATATCCTCGATTTTCAATCATTCTTAATTTGTGATACATTTAGCAAAAAAATGACGTTACAAATAAAGTTTTTTTTTATGCAATATAATTTCTCCAATTTACATTGATATTATATTAAGTGTATTATTAATTTAAAATATTTTATATTGTATTATTATTATTGTTATTATTTAAATATTACTTGTATTTATAATATTAATATCTTTTAAAATTTTATTATTTCTAAGAAAGCGAGTATGATTAATTAAAAACAAAGTATAATATCCACTTGATATTTAATTTATTAGTATAAATGTAAACATAATATTTGTTTAACAATAAGATAATGACTAGTAATTCAACGCCGGCCATAATTAATTAATTACAATTGTCCATTTTACCCAAAAAAATATTACAATTGTTCAACATAAGAGAAATAATGATTAGAAAAATGATCTATGATTACAAGAGAGATTTAAACAAAATAGAGAAATTTAATAGTCTTATATTGATGAGATAAAGTTTGAAAATGTGTTTATAAGTAAAAACAACCATTACTTTAGATGTTAAATTTGTAATGATGAATTAAGTCTAATATATATATATATATATATATATATGAATCTGATATGATATAAATAGTCTATTGGACCACATACTATTTATATCCACACAACAAGTCCAATAATATTATATGCGAGAGGTATATTGGAAAAATTTAAGGTCACATAGATTAAAGATGTTCACAAAAATAACATAGATTAAAGATAAGATATCAACTAATTTATAAAAAGAGACTCACTCACTCATCTTTTTTTTTTTACTCAAAGAGACTCACTCATCTTAAAAGCTCATTTTGGTGCCAAAATTTAGGGTTAGAGGATGGTATCACCGTTTAAGGTAGAAAATACTTTATGGTTCATTCACACTAGCGAAGATCAAACATACAAAATGTCAAATCCAATATCTATATTTTTACCATTAGACTAATAATAACCTATTTATTATTATTTTTTTTACTAAAAAAATGTTTATTTATTCAAATTGATTGAGTACATCAATGACAATACGAACCCACAAATTCAAGGTCGCTAAAAACTGAAAAGGATGAATGTGCAAACAAACTCGCATCATCCAAGTTAATATAGCATTTAATGGCAAATTGTCTACAAGTATTTTGACATAATCAAAGCAACCAGAATACACATACCTCCAGATATGTAGCGTTGACGCCGGAGTTATCGACTGAATCTGTAATTGATTGAACTGATCGGCCAATCTAAACTATGAACACCGCACAAAATGGATAATAATAATGCAGCATGACAACGAACAACATTGCACGCTGACAACAAACTAAAACTAAAACGCGAGAAAAAAATCAAATCTATGTGAGAACCAATAATTTAAAATGAAAAATGAATAAGAAAAACAATGCAGATGAGTGATTTCGAATAAAAAATAGTTCTAAATCACCTATTTTAATGGATAAAGAACAAAATAAAAAACAAAAGGCTTAATTATAGTTTTTGTCTTTCTATTATTACCAATTCACGGAATTGGTTCATTTATTTTAAAAGTCAACAATTTTAGTCCTCCCTCATATTTTTGAACTAAAAAATGACGATTTGAGATATTTTTAATGACGCGACATACAATTCTATTATATAGAATCATCTAGATGTATTAATTATTCATATGTCATTAATTAAATTAAAAATATGAAAATTTTCCAAAGTTGAAATATAAGTTTTTATGATGTTTTATTTCAATTTCATGAGTGTTAATCATTCTACATCATTGTATCATATGTTATGTTATTTAAAACATCTCACATCATCATGTTTTAATTAAAAAAATCAGAAAGAAAATAAAAATTGTCAACTTTTAAAATAAAAAATTAATTGTATGTGTTAATAAAAATACCGTAGCAAAGAGAGGTCGCGCTTGGTTGACCTATGTTATTATCGGTGCATATTACGGTCTAATAGATGTATGCACGACATTGTTCTCTTGCCTGCAGTTTTAATTATTCTTCAGCAATGGTTTGAGAGCATATGTCTATAAAAACTACAAATTCAAAATTGGAGTGGGGGCACTGCCAATAAGTATTTCATATTTCATTCTCTAGGAAACAACCAACCAAGGCTAGTCTAATCAACCAGTAAATATCTAGTGTTCTTGCATGAATTTAAAAAATAATTTTGAGAAATGGAGATGTAAATTTTCAACTCCAATAATTTGGTTTAATAGTAAAAAGACAGATATTGAGTATGCAGGTTGTGAATTCGATTCCGCTAATATTATTGAAGGAAAATAAATATAAATCTATTTAATGAACGTGAAAAATTTCTTTATTTGGATTAGGGTACCTTCCCCTAACTCTAAATTTTGTTTAAGAAAAAACTGAAAAATTTGGACACATTTTAATAAGGAAGAATTTTTTTTATGATTGATAGAATATAAGTCGTGTTTTCATGAATTTAAAACGGTAATGTAGTTAGGGGTGTTATCGGGATGAGTAAGAAAGTATTGTCCTCCTTAGTGGCGGATCCAAAAATTTCTTTCGATTGGGACAATAAAATAGTATGTACTTAGACCAAAGAAAAATATTACTAACTTTTACAAAATACATAATAATGATTAAACAAATTCAAAAAACATAAGAGTTTCTATAAATTACAATTGTTATCTCTGAGATTTCATATTCTGAAAATATTCAACAATTTTTTTATTGTCAACACTATCAAATATGTTATTCCCTATATATATATATATATATATATATATAACAAATCATTCGACCGATCATCCTCGTTACGATTTTAAAAGTAAATATATCATTGGATACACAATATATTTTTTAAACTAGAAGGTTATATGGAGGCTTAATACAGATATTAAATTGATTTTTTATTTTCTTATGTGGACAAGAGCCCCCATTGACTTCATAGTGGATTCGCCCCTAATACCACTCTCCACCACCACCTCTGAAGCTCCTCATCCTTATCTCCATTCTTCATTAAGGAGTTTATTAACTTCATTTTTGTCTCTGGAGATCCTCACCCAGAGACTCACAAATTAATGAAATAATCAAAATTTTCAATTAAAATGAGAATAGAAAAATTGAATTTCAACCATAAATCAAAATATAATATTAAGATATTACTGTGAGTATTTGTAACTATAACTTTTAGTTGTTGATTTTGTTATCCAATGACACTCACTAATTGTTCTAGAATCTTGAATGGAAGCTCATTGTTTTCCATCGTCTTTCTAGCATTTTGATATGCTTTCAAAGAAGAATGTGAAAGTATGGTATGATCCCATTCCCAAGAGTTTCCATCCTTGAAATTCAAAGCAATTGGGTCCTAAGCATATTGAATGCTTTCATGAACAAGTTCTACTTGACTCTCCCCACCTTAAGACATTTTTATTTGAGTAAAGCGACATTTTGATCTCTCACTATAAATATAAGGGATAAATTAGTTTTTGAACCACAATTTTTCATTCAACCAAATGAAAATCGATGACGTGTATCGTTAAGTCATTGATGTTGAAAAAAATAAACAAACAGATAAATTCAAATAACAATTAAAATATAAGAAAATAACGTGAAACTCCAAAACTGGAGAAAAACCACAAATTTGTCAAATGACAACTAGAGAACAATATCATGTGAAAATTGTTACAACACATAAATTTATCTCAAACTCCCCATGACCCCAGTAAACCTACACTTTCTAAAACAAATATTTGAACTTCATCTCACAACACTCTAACATAAGAGTATAAGAGAAAAGAAAAGATTTAGATACAAATTTAAAATGTTTCTGACTGATGCGAATTATAATGGAAAACTATAGGCATATATATAGCATTGAACTCCCTCTTCATTCACAATTCGAAGCAATGTGAGACTATTTCAATTTTCTAAATTTCAAGCAAAACTCAACAATTAACTATGTCCGTGAACTTCCTAGTAGACCTTTAACAAAAACATAAAAGGACAATTACGACAATTTCTGACTATGACAAGGAATGAATGACATCTAACACAACGATGATTTTTCGACGATTTCTACATGAGGTATTTCTACTACTATTTTTTCGTTTATTCTTTTAATGTTTTGGTTTCCAAATTACAATTTCTTTCTTTAGTGTGATGATTTTGTTTCCTTTTCGTGAACCATTATATGATGTGTAGACTTTCAAATAATCCAATCATGGTTCACAAAACAAATAGAAAAATTGTTTAAGAAAAAAATTGAAAAAAAGACGTGTCAATTTCGGGGTTGTTCTTGATTTTATGTTTTGAAATTTTAAAAAATTAAAATCAAATTCAGTTCGAGTTTTTTAGTTTCAATTTTGAATTTCAATTCTGAGTTGATTGTGGATGATAGACGTTGGTGGTGATCGTAGATGGTGTTCAGAGGTAGTAGTTGGCGGTTGTCGGACGTAAGTGTTCGGTGGTAGCTGCAGTGTGTGGTTGTTGGCTGACGATTGTTGGATATAGGTAGTTGGTGGTCGGAGATGGGTGGTCAATTGTGGTAATAGTGGCCGTGATTGAAGATGATGGTGGTGGTCGGAGATGATGGCAGTGGTTGAATGTGGTGGTCGATGGTGGCGATAATGGGCGGTGGTTGTTGAAGTGGTGTTGATGTCCACTGATTGGTCACATATTAATTTTAAAACAAAAACAAAAATTATAAAATTTATTTTTATTTTTATTTTTTAATTTCAAGAAAAACACTGTTTCAAAATTAAATAAAAAATCAATTCAGCCCCCATTTTACTCCAAACATGTTTTGTTGTTGAAATTGACTTTCAAAACCTCAAACCTAAATACTCATAACCACCACGAACATACATTTAGTTAGTTAGTTAAGAGACTAACCACCTAAAACTAAGTCTAACAAGGTAAACTAATTTAACTAGATATCTAATAATAGAATACATCAAAAACAACACAAGTCCAAAGTCACTAAAAGCGAAAATGACACATCTGCGATCAAACTCACAACATTCATATTAATGCATGTTTAATTTCACGACAGAATAGACAAAGTCACGTTGAACTACCATAATTTTGTAAAAACTACATAGAGTAGCTTTTGCAAAATCACTGTGACTTATTGTAATTTTATAAATCCCATCGTAAAATCAATGCTTAAATATATGTTTAGTCGTTGTAACAAAAAAAATACAACTTTTAGTTTCTACAAAATTATTATGGATGCAGTTTTAGTCTTTCCTGTTAAGTGAACGTATACTTTGAATGATTTTTTGTTTCAAACATATTTACAACAATATAAAAAGTTCCTCTACAAAAAAATGAGTTCAAAATTTGATTTCTAAGTCTATATTTTTGTTACTTTTATCTTGAGTTTTTTACATTTTAAAAATTTATTTTTAATTCATCTGATCTTAAAAAATTCTAAATTTTTGTGGAAGAACTTTTTATAATATTCTAAATATGCTTGCAAACAATAATTCAAATTTTTTTAAAGTTAAAGAACAATTAAACATTATTCATTTCAACAAAGACTAAAATTATTTGTTTGATAATTTTACGATAATTAAAAATTATATTTTTATTTTACACAAACTAAAATCAAAATGTTAAAATTATATAAAAATATATTTAACTCTAAAATCAAATATATACTTAATAGTATAAAATCACAAAATACATTTAAAAAAAAACCTATAAACGTGACTAAATACCCATAAATTAGATATAATTTTGACCAAAACATTAAGACGTGGATTTTAAATCAGATATGGGTCGAAAGCACGTTTATAAATGTCGCTAGAAGTTGACTTCGCAAAATAATAACTTACCTACCCCAATTACATGCTCACACATGTACATACACAACTCCGTGAACTCAATATGAGTTCATTAAATGAGGTCTACTGTGCCACATCTTCTTTATACAACTAATTTATTTTTTACTCCAACGGGTGAACTCAACATAGGTTCATTAAATAGGGCGCACTGTAGCACAAACAAAATCATATATCTCACAACTTTATATTATACATTAATATTTTAATTATATTTAATTTTTTTACAATTTAAAATATCAATTTAAATATTTCAATTAATATTATTATACATTATTTTAATTTAAATTTAAAATAAAATTGAACTTAAAATTTTTATAACAATAACAAAAATTAAAAGTTAAAATACATGACATAAATAATTAAAAATGATAAAAGTAAATAATAATAGGATAACGATCATAAATTTATTATTATTAATAAAATAATAAAAAAAATATAACGGATATAAATTTATTATTATTAATAAATTAATAAAAAAAAGGTAACGGTTATATGAAAAGTACCGTTCCTTCTTGAGGGAACTGTGATTACAGCTTGGCACAACTCCAACGGTGAACTCCCAACAAAACTCACGGTTACATTATTCCACGCTGGCGGACGAACTTAATTTTACTCCCGTTGGAGATCTTTAAGTACTTTGGAAAAGAGCCTAATTGTTGGTACCGTGCGTCAATGTTACAGGATTACAAGATATTTTGGTATCACATTTCACTTAAAATTTTAAGATATTGATTAATGAGTCATTTTTTTAATATAAAAACATTTAGTTTGTTTATTATTAATGTGAGACATATCATTAACATTTGAATCCAACAATATTTTTCCTTAATTGTTATTCTTTCATATCTTATACTATTACTTCTATTACAATTAATGAAACATGCTCTTTGACTTTACTAAAAAAAACTTTCAATACAAAGATTCAATACCATAATCCACTTTGCTCTCCCACCATGCAGAATTAGTGATTTAATATCATTTGTTGGGGAGTTTAGAAATACGGGAGCAACAATGAGTACAATGTTTCAGAATCACAAAAGACTTGACATTACATCTCTACCAAAAATCTTAAAATAATGAGTATATGAGTCACTTATTTTTATATATATATATATATATATATATATAGATAGATATATATATATATAATATTTATAATAAATATCAGACTAATCACTACATTTGAACCATTTTTTTTTATTGGATGGAGTAATGAAAATGTTAAAATCTACCATTTTGGTGGTTTTGAAAACATGCATAATTTGTCCCACACTACATACATGTTTGATTATGCAATCATAAAATTAATTTTGAATGAATTGCTTTTGTTATCAATTTTACACCTCAAGAATTAATTTTACCTTATTTAAAAGTAAAACTAAAACATACACCACTTTAAAAGAAAATTACTATTAAACTAATACAATAAATCATTACTTCAAATTCATTACTTCGCTTATCTTTAAAAACACTCATAAGTATTTTCATCTTATTCTCTTAAAAGAAATACTTATAAAAAGAGTTAGAGATTTTTCTATCTTTTCAATTTATTTATTCCCTCTTTTCCTCTCTTAACTCCCTAACATAGCCTTAATGTCGAATTCGAATCACAATCAATGGAACATCAAATCAAATGGGCACCATCTAGTCAAAATTTGAACAAATTGTAGCAGTTTAATTACAATTCTAAACTCTCGTATAGATGATATTTTCCCATGCTATGTTTGAATTGATGATATGCAATGGAATAGAATAAATTAATGTTCTATTGTTTGGATTACTAAAAAGAGGTTGTAATGAAGTGGAACATAATATGATGTAAAATGTATTTCATCCCATTTCACGACTTAATTTCATCTTTGTTCCCCTCCAATTTAGAAGACATGTAACGAAATCACTTGTTATTATTCATTCTATATCCTAAAAATATCCAAACAATGGAATAAATATTTTATTTTATTCCATTTCATTGTGCTTCACTCCACTCCATTCCACTTTGTTCCACTCTATTATATTGATTATAAAATATTAAAAAAACCTTAATATATATAAACAAAAACTTAATATACAATTCTAAAATCTCATAGATATATTTTCTTAATATATATAAACAAAAACTTAATATATACAAACGACTTGAAATACAATAATATATCTTGCAAGGTTAACGTGTTACTTAAGATTTTTGAAAAAATAGAAATAACCGAAGATTAATTATTGGCCACAATGGAGATGTTTTTTTGTGTAGTTTTTGCATCACATGAACTTAATTTCTTTTTGTTACAAAAGAGAAGAAGAACAAAAAGAAGAAACTATAAGGTCTCATAAAAACAATTCCCATGACACTAATCAAAAGAAAATGATCTATCTCTTGGTGAGCCATCAAAGAAGTGTCAAATTATTTATACATCTAACATCAAGTTTGATCAAAAAAATTAATCTATTAATTACCTTATCTAAATATATGAGACATTTAAAAGTCCTATTTTAGTTGAATCATGCTCTTAATAAGCATGATCTCATTGTCAAACCTATGATGCACACTTCCTCACAAATCAAGTGAAGAAATGACAAAGAGTCAATAACAATGCACATTCCCTATACCAAAGCTTGCACATAGAAAATCCCATTAAAAATGACAAGAGGTTCCTACGACAACAATAATATTTTTTTTATCAATATAATAACAACAATAATTTATAACTACACCTTTTACATCTCTTGTCTTAATAAAGGCTTTCATTGCATTTCATTCAAGAAACATAGGTGTTACATGATTGTAGTAGGAACTAGGATAAAATATAGATGCTATTGCTAAAGAATGAGCAACTATTTTAACTTGTAATAAATTCAATCATACAATGTAGGTAGTTATGAAAGACCATCTTGCATTGTTTCAAGATATCACTAACTTCAAATCCATCATGAGATTCATTTAGCAGCTTGTTGGCCAGAACTTTGCCGTCGATTTCAATAATGATTGAATCAAATCCAACTCTTGGGCAAACTCAAGATCACCACAAAAGACTCAAACCTCTGTCTCCAATGGTTTTAATTGCTGCAACTTGAAAAATTACTACTCTACTCGACTCAAATGTGACTGAAGCTATGAGATTCAGATTAACACTTCAATTTATTTTTTATTTGAATTTTCGTCGCAGATTGTCTCAATGTTGTCAAAGCTATCAATGCCTCTCTTTGAAACAATTCTCACATGGGCTCAATTACTACTGATTGTCGCAATTTTATGTCCTTATTTCCTTTATATGTAATGGTTCATGTGAAGTTTTATACCTACCTTGTATTCATACTTTTATTACAATCAATTTAGTTGACTAATGAAATTTGTGTTTACACAAGTACAAAGTCTTAGATTCGAACTCTAGACAAGACGTCTAACCTTATCGACAATTACAAATTAATTTAAGATTTAAAATCTGATATTTTTTTAATTATTTATAAAGATTTAATTATTACAGAAATGAAACACATTAAGAAAAAATCTAGTTTTTAATTAGTATATATAAATGAACAATCAATCTTAGTTTTGTAAAATTAATTAATTAAAAAAAAAAAGAAAAGTCTGCATGTGAGGTGAAGCATCAAACATAAGAGTGAGGCGGTGAGTCTACGTCACTTCACTCACTCATCTTCCTTCATTCACTCTTTCTCTCTTTTCTTCCATTTTATTAACACAAACACACTTCATTTCATTCATTCATATATGCACCCCCCATCTTTTTCTTTGACTCCTTCATTTTGATAGTTGAAAGAAACGAACTAATAATTAACAACAACCCTTCACGGCGAAGATGAATAATAATCATTCACTATTCATCATCGCCTTCTTCTTCTTCATTTCATCTCTATTCTCCACCGTTAGATCTGATTCCTCAGATCACCGTTTCAAAGAAGGAGATCTCGTTCCTCTCTTCGCTAACAAAGTTGGTCCTTTCCATAATCCGAGGTATATAGTTAGTTAGTTACTTCACTCCGATCCGTAATTCACGCGCATTGCACGTGCCGAAGTGGATCTGTTTTCGTTTCATCAACAACTTCACAGTTTTCTCAGTTCTCGTTGCTTCGATTCGGAAAACAAAAGAACTTTACAGTTTTTTTTAGTCTTTTGTCGGCTTTGATTTGGAAAAAAAAACTTTCACAATTTTGTCGATTAGTAGCAGATTTCGTTAATTTCATTATTCTGTCACATTTTTTGAATTAGTTTTTTTGGATTTGTTCATTAATTGTTAATGTATTTGATTTGATATTAATTTGTTTGATTTTTGTTTTTAATTTTCAGTGAAACATATCGTTATTTTGATCTGCCATTCTGTATACCAGGTTAGTTTCCATTTTAGTTCTCTTATATTAAAGGTTTTATTAATTTTGAATCGTGGTTATTTAAGGTTTTAATTTTAAGTTATGGTTATGTTGCTATTGTTTTATTGTGGAAAATTGCGGTTAAATACAGTTGATGCTATCATTTTACTGTGGAAAATTGAGGTTAAATACAGTTGATGCTGCTGCAATTGTAGTTGTAGAGATCTCAAGGTTTGATTTTGCCGCCAAAATATCAGACATTGATGTTATGGGCAAAGTTGTGCGGTCATAAAACCTTGATGTGACAGCCAAAATTGTGGTCAATGACTGTTTTTCAAAACTTTGATATCAATGATAAGAAAATCAAAGGCTGGTGATATTAGATGCAAATGTTTTAGAATATTGTACCCTGATTCCCTTCGGGTAGAAAATCCTGCATTTACTTAGTCACATGTAGAATCGATAGACTCAAATTCCAACTTTGTTAAACGAATCCATAACAAAGTTAAAACACGGACGTTTCGAACAAGATTGGATGGTCTAGGTATGCAACAACATGATTGTGTGACTGTGGACAATCTATTTCCCTAAATATCACAATTGATTTTCTTATCAATAGTTGAGATGATTCAATTTTTTTCATCTCTTACTTTAGAGGAGCTGAATTTCTAATTTGTTTACATTTTGAGATATTTTGATTTTGTTTATGGAGGTTTGAATTGTTTGAGGGTTTGATTTGTAGATCATTTGAAAGAGAAGAAGGAAGCGTTAGGCGAAGTGTTGAATGGGGATCGTTTGGTTAGTGCTCCTTATCAGCTTGAGTTTCAACGAGACAAGGAGTCCATGTCAGTTTGCAAGAAGACACTTACGAAGGAAGATGTGGGGAAGTTTCGATCTGCCGTTCGTAAGGACTACTACTTTCAGATGTATTATGATGATTTGCCTATTTGGGGTTTCATAGGGAAGGTTGATAAGGAAGGGAAGGACCCTAGTGATTATAGATACTACCTTTACAAGCACATTCACTTTGATATCTTTTATAACAAGGATCGTGTTATTGAGATCAATGTGCGAACCGATCCGAATGCCCTTGTGGATGTTACGGAGGATAATGAAGTTGATGTGGAGTTTTTCTATACTGTGAAATGGAAGGAGACTAACACTCCCTTCGAGAAGAGAATGGACAAGTACTCTCAGTCGTCCTCACTGCCCCATCATTTGGAAATTCACTGGTTCTCGATTATCAATTCGTGCGTCACAGTCCTCCTCTTGACTGGTTTTCTTGCAACTATTTTGATGCGGGTCCTTAAGAACGATTTTGTCAAGTAAGAAGCTTATGCTATCTATGTTTTTCGCTTTTCATTGAATCATTGAATGTGATAAAGCTAAGTAATCTCTATTATTTATTCTTTTGCTGAGCTATAAATTTTGTTTTTGTTTGACTTCTAAACAGGTATGCACATGACGAGGAGGTTGCAGACGATCAGGAAGAGACTGGCTGGAAATACATCCACGGTGACGTGTTTAGGTTTCCGAAGTTCAAGTCTGTATTTGCAGCTGCTCTTGGATCTGGTACCCAACTGTTTACCCTGTGAGTTTCTTCTCGCCCATCAAAATGTTTCAATTATAGAAGCTCGTTTTAGGAAAATTAAGGCCCCATTTACTTTGTGAAAATATTGTGTATTCATTTTCTAAAATATGTGCTCATTTTACTTTGATGAGAGACTCTTGAAGTGAACCATTGTTATGGAGAGAAGATTAAATGCTAATCAATGAAGATGCATTTCCTGAAATAATGTAGATAATTGTTCACTTCAAAAGTCTCTTACCTTCTTGTTAACAACTAAAATTAACACCAATTTTAGAAAATGAAAATAGAAAATGTTTTCTCAAAGTAAACAGGCCTTAAGTTGTCATACTTTATCATTAGTTAATCTCAATTAATTGTTTTTATGCATGCTGTGCAGTACGGTGTTTATATTCATATTGGCACTTGTTGGTGTATTTTATCCGTACAACCGAGGGGCTCTATTTACTGCTCTTGTTGTCATATATGCACTCACTTCCGGAATTGCTGGCTACACTGCAACCTCATTCTATTGTCAACTGGAAGGAACAAACTGGGTATTGACTTGTGAATTTTCTCTGCAGTTAACTTGCATTTGTTTTTAGTCATTAGTGGTTTAATTGTTTTCCTTTTGTCGTGACAGGTTAGGAATCTTCTATTGACTGGATGCCTTTTCTGTGGACCTCTATTTCTGACATTTTGCTTTCTGAACACTGTTGCAATTGTCTACAATGCTACTGCTGCCCTCCCATTCGGCACAATTGTCGTTATAGTTCTCATATGGACACTTGTTACGTCTCCTCTACTTGTATTAGGAGGCATTGCTGGGAAGAACAGCAAGGCTGAATTCCAAGCTCCCGTTCGCACAACTAAATATCCAAGGGAGATCCCGCCTTTGCCATGGTATCGCGGAACAATTCCTCAGATGGCGATGGCAGGATTTTTGCCTTTCAGCGCTATATACATCGAACTTTATTATATATTTGCCAGTGTTTGGGGTCACAGAATTTACACAATCTACAGTATTCTGTTTATTGTTTTCATCATTCTCTTGATTGTTACTGCTTTCATTACTGTGGCATTGACATACTTCCAGCTTGCTGCTGAGGATCATGAATGGTGGTGGAGGTATGGAATCACTATTTTTAGTCAATTTCTTTCCTGCACCTTTTCATATGCATTATTGTCGGATACTTCTCGTGGCTAGGTATTAGCATTTTGCAGTGAACTGATTTCTCAATTAGCCATCTCTTTGATGATATAACTGATGTAGATTATATCAATATTGGATGAAGTAGTAAATATGAAATATGAAGATACTTGTTTTTTGATCTCTTTCATATAACAGTTTTCCACCGGGAATGAGTTATGATGACAGATCAAAATGCATGAACTTAACGAAAATATTGATAATTATGTTTTGACAAGTTATTTCAAACTTTGGGACTTCATAACCGTGTTCTGATTTTTTATTGATAGTTTCTAGAGTGTATGACTTTGATTCATGAACAAGAATGATAAATATTCTTGCTTTCATGGTTTGATTTGTGTTTTCTATATCTGGACCTTATGATATTTGTGATGTGCGCTTTCAAAATGAATCACATGGAGTTCCATGATGCTTCAAATTTAAGTGATTTTCTATGACCTGCACACTTAACACTTAACCTTTGTGTTCGCATTTCCTTACAGATCATTCCTATGTGGTGGTTCAACTGGATTATTTATCTATGCCTATTGTCTGTATTACTACTATGCACGCTCCGATATGTCTGGATTCATGCAGACCTCATTTTTCTTTGGTTACATGGCCTGCATATGCTATGGTTTCTTCTTGATGCTTGGAACTGTTGGATTCCGTGCAGCGTTGCTCTTTGTTCGTCACATATACCGATCCATAAAGTGCGAGTAGGCATTTTGTCCTCTCAAGTCCTCTAGAGCTATTGTCTTCATTTCATAGGCATCATGTAGAAAATGATAGTAATTTTGCAGTACTTCTGTGTACTATAAGGGAGAAGCTAGGTTGGGTGGGTTCCTAGCTTCCAGAGCAAATTGTTAGAACACAAAGGGTTCTTTTGGAGATAACTTTTGTACTACCATGTCTTTAACCAAACTCTTGAAATACTTTAATCTTTTGGGTCTATTTGAACGTAATTCTTGTCAATTATTCTAGCTTTTATGAAAACCTATGAAACACAAAAACTGACATGGACACTAAACACGACACTTTGATACCGATAATTGAGAAAATAAATTAATTGAATGTAATCGAGGTGTCGGTGTTGAGTTGGTGTCACATGTCGGATATTCGGATACACTTTCAATTAGAGATATCGGTGCTACAGTGGCCAAAACAAAACAACGTGGTTCATAAGAAATTATATTTTCTCATTCCAAATCCAAATCTTAAGACATTCGACTGTGAAAAGAATGATGGCTGGATATCTATATTGAGGCCAAAATGTTCATTTACATATCCATATTCAGATTAAAGAACAAATCTAATAAGCTAAGATACAACAAGGTAAATCTATTATTTTGACGATTTTCATCTTGTATGTTATGTGCGTTCTCAATACTATCTAAAAAAATTCTGCCTAATATAAATTTAATTGTATTTTTGCTTCTTCTAATTTTTTAATTGTGCCATTTTAGTTCTTTTGGTTTAAAATGAGTTATTTTGATTCCTCACATTTACTTCATTTATGATTTTGCATCCTTCACTTGTTTTTCTCATATTGTGGCATGATATTTGGACTTTTTAATGATGTGATATGCTGATTTTTTTTTTTTAATTTTAATTAAAAAATAAAATAAAGAATCTTTGCTCTATCTCCTACATGATTATCTCTTTCACCTCCGTTCTTTTATCAATGTTAGGGATATGAGCTATCTCGAGATTTTCTCCTCGAACAATTGTGTTTTCTATCGGTTTTTGAGTACCTATGTTGTAATCATCTCGCATTTTTCTTGCATCTCTTTTTGACGGAGCTTTGAAGTCTTTTTTCGAGCTCGAATGGAGTTGAAAATGAAAATTTAGTTAATTACAATGGTATGACGACGAAAGTAGTTGAATAATTTGTACAAACCTCAAAATAAAGGAAAAATGGACCAAGACTGAAATTAGAGATTTTAATTTTAATTTTTTAATTAAGTAAATATAATTTTATTTTATTTAATTAAAATAATTAATCAATTAAAATAATTTCCATCGTATCATACCAAGCCATTAAAAAGTCCACCTTATCATACTAAACCAAATAAATTTTTATATTCACTAAAAGTAAAAAATATTATAATTACAAAAGAAAAATAAAATTAAGCTCATGTAAATATTTTGTTTTGAAAGGCATATGTAAACATTTTATTTACTAAAAGCTTGTATGTATATATTACCCTAGTAACACATTACTGTTCTCATAATAGAATTGACTTATTTAGTGATAGTCTATTTAATTGTAGGCTTATTGATCAATATTTAGTGATAGGTCTTTTGGTCTCTTTAGTGGTAAGCTTAACTACCTTTTTAATGGTCGGCATATTTTTTTTTTTAGAGGAGAAAAACTCATTGCATTTTAATCAAAATAAGGTCCACAATACAAGGTGCAATGTAATCAAAAGACATAGTACTAGCATGAAAATGAGATGCTCTCGCTAAGTTGTATTTTAAAGATTCAAGACATCCACATTCATTTAATCTGTTTTTGAAAAATATATATTTTTATTTTTGAGTTAAAATATATCTTTGCTCCTTTAAATTTTTATTTTTTTATTTGGTAATTTTTGTTATATTTTGTTTGTAACTTAAATTTTTAAATCTCAAAATGTACATGTAAGAAATTCTCTACATTCATGTAGTCAAGATATTAGATAATCTAAAAAGAAAAATAAAATTTAATGATTTTTTTTATAATTCAAAATACATAACTTAAATTTAATTCTTTCGATATTGATCTAACAACCACTTATATCACAATTGTATATATGCGGAAAATTCCTTAATCCAGTAAAGTCGAAATCCTAATTGGACATACTAGTTACAAACATTTTTTTCTTATTAAGAAAAGCTACATCCCATTATTTTAGTAATTAATCACAAGGAAACAACCTTAATTACACCAACAACACTTCAACTTGAAACATCAACAGGAAACTCATGAATCTCATCACTCCATGGATTAATCTCATTGATTGGATCAACATTCCTTAATGCACACCATACAATAGTACTACACTTAAATCCAGACCCAAATGCAATTTGCCATATCCTATCACCTTTTCTTATTCTCCCTTTAGCTTCACAATATGCTAAAACATACCAAACAGAACTACTTGATGTATTACCATATCTATAAAGTGTCATCCTTGAAGGCTCTAATTGATAATCACTTAATCCAAGCACTTTTTGTATCTCATCTTGCACAGCTTTTCCACCAGTATGAATACAAAAGTGCTCAAAAGCTAACTTAAAATCAGGAGTATAAACCTTTATTCTTGTATTAAAGTACTTTTTAGCTAAAAAAGTTGACACATACTTGAGTTGCTCTAATAAAGGTAAAACAGATTTTCCAAGTGTTAAAATATTGGCTTTAAGTGCAAAACCAGCTGAATTTAATAAATCTTTTGAAAGTGATATACCAGTGATTGTGTTTGTTTCATCTTCTCTTCGAAGAATGGAATTGTAACAAATATCTTGTGAACCTTTGTGTGTACGAACAGTGTGTTTAAGGTGGTATTTTGAACGATGAGAATCTGAAGAAAGGTTTGAGAGTAAGATTGCTGCACCACCTACACGAAACAGACAATTGGAAAGAAGCATTGATTTGTTGTTTCCTAAGTACCATCCACTTATGATGTTTTCTGTGCTCACAACTAAGGCATATGAGTTTGAATGTACCTATGAACAGGGCAGAACCAAGATTAAATTGTTGGGGTGTACAAATTTTTAATCATAGCTTTTTTTTTTTTATAATTGTTTTATACATTGTTTCTAAAAAATAATATTTATATATTTAATTTCTTAGCATATATTTATAAAACTACTTTCATACTCTAAAAAAAAAACTAAAATTCTTAAGGACTCCTTTAGTAAAAGAAAACTCTTAACCACTGGTATAGAAATATTATAGATATAATATAAAATTAGATAAAAATACGATACGATAGTGAAATGATAAATATTATTTTATTTTGTACTTTATATGCACATGATAACAAACATGTTAAGTTTTTTTATAGACTCATATATTTAATAAACATATCTCATCATGGCATAATATAATATATATCATATTTAAATGACAAAATAATCCCGCTGAGATAAACAAAAAATTTTAAAAATTAAAT
>JBBPBQ010020322.1:44200616-44221191 GCA_037974755.1 Cicer yamashitae | reverse complement strand
AAAAAAAAAAAAAAAACAGGGCATTTTTCCAATGTTAAATTATGAATATTATTCAGTAAACCCACATATTTTTATTTAATGCAGCTAGCTATAAGGATGAAATAATAATATTAGGCAAAACAAAAGTAAAATGAAAAAAATTGAAATTAAAAATAATAAAGATGATCTAACCTGTAGGAGTTGTTTGGCAAGATCAATTGCTATGAGTCCTGCACTACAACCCATACCACTTAAATTATAGCACAAAATTTGATGATTAATTTTGTAATGGTTAACAACCATGGCACTAAGAGAAGGTGTAGGATTGAATATACAACAATTTGTTATAAGAATTTCAATATCCTCAACCTTCATTTTTGTCTTCAACAAAAGTTCATCAATAGCACCAAAAATCACTGATTCTGTTTCTTTCCTTGCTTCAATTGTGCAAATACTTGGTGGAATTTTCAATAAGGACTTTGGCACATAAGTCTTCTCACCAAATCCAGACTTATCCATAATTTTTCTTTGAAAATCTAAGCTCTCATCTTTAAATTGTCCAGTACATTTTGATGCATCTAAAAACATTTCCTTACTACAAATGCATTTAGGAAAAGGTTTATAACATGCAAAATCCACTAGATATACCTTTTTTTGGTTTTTCTTTAGGTAAAAGATTGCTATAAATGCTATTAAGCCACACCATAGTAAGAGTGAAAAAATGTTACAAGACTTGAATAATATTTGGTTATTTAGGAAATCTCCAATGATGGAAAGGGTAGAAAACTTGATTTGAGCTAAGAAAGTGAATGGTTTTGAAAACAAAATCATGATGTTGGATATGCCATTCCATGTCTAGTACCTTCCCTATTTATAGAAGCTTGTAATAAAGAACTAGATCGACTCAACGTATTTTAAGGTGAAGACAAATTTTAAGATGATGTTTTTTAAATTCCATGAAAGTATTTTAGTAAAATTATTAAATTTTTGTATAATTTTTTTTAATGTTTTAGAATGTAAAGTAATTTATTAAATTAATGTAATAATTTTATAATATTTATTTTTTAATTGATTTAAAATCAATCAATTTAATATTTATAGAAAAAATGTTAATTTTAAATAAAAGTTTAATTTTAAAAATAATAGAATATAATTTTTTTATAAAATAAAATATTCATTTTTTTGATGTCTAAAGTGATCATATCTTTAATGAATTTAATTGTTATGCACTAACTGTATAAATTTTTTTATATTGTCACCATATCAAAACCATTTACAAATATAATTTTAGAAAGCTCCTCCTCTCCCAATTTATGAGGAAGCTCTTAGAATTCTCAGAGAAGAAAACCTTATTCCACCAAATGATCTTGACCTTGTCTCATGGTCTCCCTGAGATCATTATGACCCAATAAAACCTCTCAAAAACATTGAACTAATTCCTTACTTCATGATGTCAGCATCAACCTCAGAATACGATCACGTAAAAGATTAAATAGACTAAAAAATTATCAAAATTTTTAAAATAAAGGAATTAAAAACTCGTTTTTTTTTATATAAAAAGATTAAAATAAAAAGTGTATTTAAACCAAAAAATTATGCAAGATGTATATTTTCTCCGTTACACAAGACCCAGCTTTTGCCCACCACCATCCTTCATTCTTGAAGCACTCTCATGTGTGAACTACTTTGTGGCAAAAGAGATTGCTCAACACATATTAGTCACCTCACACGTGTAAATATTATAATAACTTCATTTATATTTAATTATAAACAAAATTAACCACTCCTACCTACAAATAAAGGATGTTACTTCAGTTCATTTAATTTTCTTAATTAAATCATTTAAAACAAATAAATGCTTTTCTTAAACTATCATTGATTGTATGCATTGTAGTGTTTTTTAAGAATGTATTTATTGTAGTTGACTCTCGCATTTTACTTCCCTTGAATTAAAAGTTAACGGTTTTTGTTTTAAATTTTTTTTCTCTTTTTTCAAAAGAAATTTTTGGTGTGTACTCATACATTCATTTGATACCTTCAGAAAAAAAAAAAAATAGAGAGAATAATGTGTTAATTATAAAATATTGGTGATATAATAGAAAAAAAATATTGATAAAATGAGATGTTGAATAAATGTGGTGTCCATGCACGAATCAATGTTAGTTTGGTTTACATTTAGTAACATTAAATAGTGTAAGTTGTTAGGTCAAGTTACGGTGACAGTTTTTTTTTAAGCGAGTATCTCTAGCGCAACAGTAAAGTTTAATCATTTGAGTCGGGTAGGACTACATTGAACAACAAAATTCTCCCTCAACAGATTTAACACTGCTGCAATTCCATGACTGAATTCAAACCTATTATCTTTGAATAACCTAGAAGAGACCTTGGGTTAGTTACCATGACATACTCCCTGAGCCTTAGATTAAATATCACATTTGCGTTTTTTCTATATCTCAAAATAATTGTCACTTTAGAATACTAATTCAGTTTCCCCCCACTAATATATCATTATTTATTAAATTTTCACAATATTTAACCACTCCACTAATTACAATTAAAAAGAATACATGTTTTTATAAATAATACTAATTTCATCATTAAAATCAAGTCAACCAATTATTTTTTAAAAAATTAATACAATAAAATTGTGACATTTAATCTAAGAGGGAGGAAGTCCAATTTCCATTTATAGTTGAGTAAAAAGAAAATCCACAAGAGTATGTGGGCTTTGGAATTGAAAAAGTTTGTGTAATTATTGAGCATGTGATACATTTATGTAGGGAGCGAGTTGTACTATATATTAAAGAAAGATTGGTGAATTTGATGTATTTATTTTATATATAAATATTCTCAAAATAATTTTATATTTGAATGAATCTAGTATGACTTTTTATATTTTAAGATCAATTAATAACATATATAAAAGAAAATATATTTAGTAGTTATTTTTAAAGTGTTTAATTTAAGAATATTTTTTTTTTCCTCTAAAGTACTTTGGGTCTTGAAGATCTTTATATTTTATTATCAATAGAATAAAAATATTTTAATTAATAATATTTTTATTATTGAAATTAATATAACTAATTATTTTTTTAAAAAAAACCATGCACATCTCAAATAAAACACTTGTGAAATAAAGGGAATAGTAATTAACAAAAAATTGCTAATTAGCTTGTTATATGTACCTCCTCTCAAAAATAAAATAAAAAATAACCTAGCGGTGCACATAGAATTTGCTTTGCACAAATAAATATATATTTGATCGTCTGCCTTGGAAAAGATAAACCCATCAAGGCCATCATCTGATCATTTATTTTTTAAATAATAAGGAATTAATTTGGTTCCTAAACTATCACTTTCTTTTTAAATTGTTCTTGAAATTATGAAAAAATACTAAAATACTCATAAATTATTTTTCAATCCAACTGTTTAATCCTTCTATCAATTTTCTAGTTTGAATATCTGTGTATTGATGATTTGTTTATTCTTTAGTCGTTAAATCATAATTTTAAATTATAATTGCGATCGCAGTTGAAGCTAATGTAATTGTAGGCGTTATGATGTGTACAATACAGTAACCAAAATATTAGGGTCCTGTCACGTGATGTAGTCTGCATTTAAAATATTTTCTTAGACAAATAAAATAAATGAATGTAATCTATAATACATCATAAAAAATAATTTAATTCATCAAATAAACGAGTAAATTAAAAGCGCATGAAATCAATAAATCAATACACCAATATTCTTTCAGATATTTTTGTTAAGGTTAACATTTATCTTTACATTCCACATTTCTATATGAAACATTCTTTAAGACTTTTAGGATACACCTAATTTAATTTAGTTTATTATTTGAATGAACTCTTCTAGTTTACAGAACAATCGCTGATTTATTGGTTTTTGTTTTTCCATATTGGTTTCCTGGTTTAAGCAAGATTTAATCAGTTTATTTGTTTATATTTTGTTTATCCACTAACAATAGTTTTAATCAGCGTGAATATGAAATAATAGTTGTTAGTGCATTGTTTTAAATATTTACTGGATTACATTTGTTGATCATTTTATTTATTTAGTTGAGGGGTTAAATTGTTGTTTTTTACGGATAGAGGTTGTATTGATGTATTTTTTATATTTGATTGAGTAAATAATTAAAAATAGTAAAATTTACAAACATCAAAATACAAAAATTGACGGAGGGACTAAATAGTTTGAATGAGTAATAGTTTAGAGATTTCTTTATAAATTGTAATACTCTCCCCATCTCACAATGAATGTCACTTTAGTAAAATGAATTTGTCTCAAAATGAATGTTATTCTCAAATTTTAATGAAACTTTATTTATTTTTTCTCTAGTACTACCCTTCAATAATTACTATTTCACAACCTACAGAATATTATTATATTTACATTGATAATAGTAAAAAATTTACCGATAATTAAGATAAATAATTTAATAAAATAAATTATCTCTTTTTTCTAATTATTACATTTTTTAATATGAAGACAAAAACTTTAAACTAACACTTATTTTAAGAGAGAGTGAATAGTTTAAAGACCAATTTAAAAAAATAATGATAGTCTAAGAATCAAATTAATTGTTTACACTAAAAATAATTGTTTTAAAATCAATTCATTCTAATTTTTTATGAAAAACAAATTATTTTTAGTATTTATTCTCTAATTAATATTATGTACATAACTTTTAAATTGTTATGTACAAATTTTGTATTTATAATTACAAAAAATACACAAATGCTTAAGAAAAATAATTTGATAATAATATTATATATTTCTTTCAATTATAATAATTCTTTTGTTTGAAATTCAATTTTGATCCTCTATTTTAATAAATCTGCAAATTTAGTCCTTCAATTTTCCCCCCACAGTTTATTACAAGCTTAGCCAAGAGAAACCAAAGATGGAAGCAAAATTCATGTGAAGTATTGCCAAGAGGAGTTGTAGTTGATCAAATATTGTCCTGTTATTTGGAACTCCTTATTTGTAACAACAATAAATTGTATAAATAGTATAACCTGTTAGGGAGTAGGGTGTACATCAGAAGTTTGTTAAATTAATTATTATTTTTTTTATGTAATCTGACCATTAGAAATTATTAACAGAAAGTCAATACTAATAATAATAATAAAATGAGATAAAAATATAGATCGAACACTTTAAATTTTAATGTAAGAAATCATATTAAAGTTGAACATCTTAAAAGAAGAGTAAATTGAACATCTTAAAGTAAAAATAAATATCACGAGTTATTCAAACTACTTCTTGATCTCTCATATGGTTTGATTTGATTGTTGATTCTTGGTGTTAATTGATGTTATGATGATGTTTAAAATGAAATTTCGGCGTCATTCTTCAATTTCTTTGATTCTTGGATTTCGAGTTGTTATATTTGCTGGAAATTTTCCAGAACCTCATCAAGTTCATCATCATTTTGTAGTGGTTGATCCAAATTTTGTGTAGTAAAATTGTTTTTGTGTTATTTCTTCATTAGTTACTCAAATCTAGAAATTCAAAAGCCAAAGTAGTTTACAAAAAAGAGAAGAATCCAAATATTGAAAAACAAATTGAAATAAAATCGAAAAAAATAAAGAAAAAATAGAAGTGTAAATAGCAAATTTTGCACAAATTGTGGTGCAAATAGGAAAAGGCAGCTAAAAAAAATCCAGATTTTTAATTTTCTTTCACCATTCTAATCTACACTATTTTAGCACATTTTTACTTGAGAGATCTATTGATTATACCATGCCAAGTTGCTCATTTTTTCTTCTAAATTTTGTTTTTTTGTGTCTTTTTTCTTTAGCATCATATTCAAATTGTCTTGTTTGACATTCCTATTTGAGTGTGTTTTTCTTGGTTTATTTTTTTCTTGCTTGTCTTAAAAAATTCCATTGGTATTTGTCTTAGAGTTTCTTGAGCTTACTTTTGGCCTCTTAGAGTGATAATTTTTAAGTGTCTTATTTTTAGCCTTTTGTCTTAAAAATCCTTAATTTTCCAAAACAATCTTGATTGGACATTATTTGATTCTTGTAAGAAACATATGAGTAAGCAATTAGGGAGGAAAAAAGGTAAGAGAACATATTATAGAAAAAACATTGTTGAGTGACCTACACGAGTGACACATTATTGAGTGTAAATACTTAGAAGAGCGGCGATGTCCTTTTTACTAATGTTTCTTTGTTTTCCTTAATTGCTTTTTTGTTGTTTTTTGAGATCATGGACATTGGTGATTCTACACCTTCATCATCAAGAACGGTTTTTATCATGACAAAAGTTCACTAAATTGATGAATACTAAAATGGATGTTTTGCGGTATGAGTTCATGAATGAAAGGTCGCGTGGAAGATCTCGTCATGACGAAGAATGTAAGTATAAATCCAAAAAGGAGTGTAGACATGAAATGTATAACAAAAGAGCCTTAGAAGATTTGAGAGGGAGGATGAAAGATATGCAAAAGAAAAAGGACATAACATATAAAAAGGAGGAGAGAAAAAAGGAAAGACAAAGTACAACATATGAGGAATATATAAGAGATTTTGTGATGGATCCGGAATATGTGAAATATCAATGTGATGAGGGATTGATAAAAGAGGCAAGAAAGATAGAAAAGTTAGCTGTGAGAGAAAAAAAGAAGAGAGCAGTGAGAGACAAAGAAAATACAAGCAAATGTTCACTGCACACTTGATAGTACCTTTGAGGAAAAATGAAATAATAAGGTAAAAGAAAAAGTTGAGAATAAAAGTGAGACTATGGAAAATGGAGTAATGTTGGTAAGGTCATCCATGCATAGTTTTTCAATTGAGTATGATTGCTTGACCACTAATGCTAATTTTTTATCTAGTTATGCTGATCAATTTTTGAAGGTTTTAAAGGTGTGCGACCGAATGAGACAATTCACGACTTCCTATGTTGTGAGGTTGCTCAAAAGGAGACTTGCAAAGACAACTACGCTCTTAAGAATGTATCATCACATGAAACATCTCATAGTTTGGGAACTTGTCTGGTGTTTCCAAATTTTGAACTCTCTACCTCTTTGATTGTTAATTTTGAAAATATGCATGTTAAAATATTTTCCTTCCCTAATATTGATTGCTCTTTGCTTATGAAGCATAACTTTGATGTCTTCATTAACATAAGTGATGTATGTGTCAATGCTTACTTATTTCATTGTAAACCTAATATACATTTCAAAAATGGAACTTGTTTGCTAGTTTAGAAAGCCCGTCCCTTTTAAATCAAAATGTTAGCACAAATGATTTTGGCATTCCCTCTCAAGGATTAGTTTCACAATTGAGTACTAGATTCACTACTTCATCTTTTCTTACTTTACATGTTCTTACAAGTTCTTCCAAAATTTCATGTGAGTCCATTGTTGTCAATAAGAGATTGTTTTATATAAAATGATTTTTCGATTGGTTATTATGATGGAAAAAGTGAAGAAAATCCACTTTTGTTAGAATCTTTGAACATATATGAAACTTTATCTTTTTTCACTAAGTACAATTTAACCATGGTGCATTTAGTCTAACATTTCCAATTTAAAATTTCGTATATTGGCTATGTGTGTATTGAAATATTGCTTGTTAATAAGACAAAATTGAATCACACATACTTGCAACATTTGATGATTTTTCTCAATTTCCATTTGATATCAATTGACGGATTGATTTAGATTTTCATGTCATTGACTTGTGCTTTTCTTCATGTATGTTATGATTGTGTTAAATTCAAGGTCAAATTTCTTCCAAGGAGGGAATGACGAGGACCAAATATAGGAAATAAGAAAGAAGAACAAGGAAAATTACAAGTCAAGTGACTTTAGGATACTTGTAAAATAATTAGATTTTAACATTAGTTTGCTTGTTTATATTAACTGTTTAGTTTAAGTTTAGATTGTTTGTATTGTGGAGTTGTACTTTGCTTTGGGTTTACTAGTGTGTTTCCATGGCCTTTCATTGTTAGGCCTATCCCAACCTTACTAGTAGTTATGTTTAGGTATAAATATATTTGTTATAGTTCATTTTAGGAAGTTTGGAATGAAAGTAGAATTTCAATCATTGATTGAAAAGAGAAAATTAATATTGCTTTTCAAGATTCTTCCTTGAACCATTTCAAGATCCTTATCAATAACATCATTATTCTTGTGGCGGTTCATCACTAGATCTTATCATTCATCTTGAATGTGGCGATCATTCTTACCACTTCTCATCTAATTCCATTTGTATATTTCTTTCTCTTCTTAATTGTAGAATTTTCTTAGGTTTTCCCTCACTTTCTTGCTAGATTTCAAGAATTTTACACTAAGCACAAGATCCTTTTATTGTGCATCCATTGAGATCCATATCACAAATTAAATCACATAGAAGACAACTACTAATAAAAATTTTCAGAAAATCAAACATGGTGGAAAAATAACATACTAAAATTTCAGCCAAAACATGACGTTTGTTGAACAGACATTCAATACCGGTACCAATTATTCTTCTCTCACTCTCCTCCATTTCTGACTGTAGACTTCCGTACACTACTTTTCTTTTTGCACGACTGCTCTAGTAGCACACAAACTTCTTTAGCTTTTAGAGCAATTTTTGTGTGGATACAAGAATTTAAACACAATATTTGGGTGCACACGCACAAAAAATTATATCTTTTAATAATTTTGTGACCATACAAGAATTATTCTAGCTTTTATATTAAGGATTCAATCCCTTGTAACCAAACACATGGACCAATGGCCAAAGCCCATTCCAAATACACTTTGATTTTTTTTTCTTCTTTTAATTGGTGTGGGCTCCCATTTAAGGAGGAATCCACTCAACAATCACATTGCTTAGAAAAGTGAAGATTAAGCAACATATAAATGAGAGGACTCATAAGCTCAATGTCTTAAGGTTTTAGGTTAAAATGTAGTGTCCAACTCATTTGCGTGGTTACTTTTAATCCATTATGGATGATATCCCGAGCTCCCCTCACGACTCAAGAGTGGTACCAATGCCAATGGTTACTAAAGATATTGTCTCCATGTATAGAAAGTCTTCTTGACAAAGGATGTTCACGCCTCGTTTATGTAGCAACAATAGCAGCACAAGTGGACGTGGATGATAAAACTTTCGCTTGAGGGGGGGCATATCCTAGATGAATTGATGAACTCACACTTGAGGGGGAGATTTTTGTGTTGTAAGTGTGAGTTAGAAGTCTCACATTGCTTAGAAAAGTGAAGATTGATCAACATATAAGAGAAATGAGTCATAAACTCAATGCTTTAAGGTTTTGGGTTAAGATGTGGTGTCCAACTCACTTGTGTGACTGCTCTTGAAGTTCAACACACATCGAAGATATTTGATAGAACACACACCACAAAAGATGTAATAAGAAATTACACTTGTCACTTATGAGATTGAACTAACATACACGAGACAATGATAAAACTAATAAAATAATTATTCTTTTCTAGACAAATTATCACTGATGAGATTAAACTATCATATACGGGATAAGTTGTCACTTTTGATATTGAACTATTATGCACGTGACAAGTTGTTATTGATGAGATTTACACTGACAATTAACATGAGTCATGTATATATAGTTATTGATTGGTAGAAGTTAAAATCATATAGTGAGATGATTAAATCAATGGTACATTGTTATTAACTAGTGTAAAGTTTCTTTACACTGTCTATCTACTTCATGTTAACAGATAAAGTAAAAAACTGTGCAGTCGTATTTTTTAAGTTTTCATCTTTCATTGCTTCTAATTTTTCAAATATATTTACAATATATAATTTTTTTAAACTTATATTTAGAGAAATAATATCGACCTTAAATAAATCGGCCACACAGTCTCTCGTGCAAACACACTTACATTTTACTGGTTAGCTATTAAAATCAACCATATTATATATGGTTTCCTTAAAGATGCTAAAAGTAATAGTATTTCCTATTTAATTTCTACAATTTTAATCTTACAATAAAAAGCATTTTTCATTTTTATACATTAACAAGTGTACAAATATGTCCTTAAATACATTATATGTGTATGATTAGTGAAGTAGTTACAACTTACATGAGTGAACCTAGTTCGAGATATTGTACTAATTAATCAAAGCTCAATTCATACAAATAGTTGGATATATAAACACTTGATTTTGCAACTATGTTAGCAACTTCCAGTAGACAAAAAATCAATGAATGGAACGTTGTTTTCCTTGTTTTGATGTCCCAAAATATCTTGATTCACTTCCTCATCATCTTTTCTAGCATTATCGGTAACTTCACTTTTATTGGAATCAGTGTTTACTTGAAGAAAATCATAGAACTCAACTGATTGACTTTTATCTACAATAAATCAAACAAACAAAATTAACATTTTCATTATTAATGAACATTAGAAAGTAGGCATGTTATTCTAAGTTAATATCATATCGTTAATAAAATGATATTTAGTACTTCTCCCGTTTCGAATATAAACAAAAGTAGAATAGATGTATCTGATTCGAAATATATATTTAAATTAGATATATTTATTTTATGTTACTTAGTTTTACTTATATTTGATATTAAAGAAAGTAAGGAAGGTAGGAAGGTCCGACTACTTTTTTTAAATTGGCGTTGTGACCATTTGAAGTGTCCTTGTACTTAATTTAATTTTGATTACAAACCTCTCAAACCTTAAAGGTCATTTTGATGGTCATAATAAGAAACATAATAGCAATAAACTATTATATCTTGCTTGAATCTATCGAGCCTATTAGGAAACATGATAAGAAAAAACTATCATATCTTGGATAGGATTAAACAAATGGTATACCAAGAGACCTCAATTGGTGAACCAATAGGATTGATAAGTTATTCTAAAACACTATTTTTTTTAGATAATTTTCATAACACTATTATATCCTACCTTAAGTTTCATAACACTATCACATCCTACGTCTCTAGTTAAATTTTTTATAATATTTAATTAATTAGATTGTGTTATTTCCATTATCAAATCTGGGACCTCGTGTTGATTCACAATGGTAATTCTATCATTTAAATACAATATATATTATATCATGTCATAATGAGATATATATCAAATAATTGTCAAGATAAAATAATGTTATTATGTGTAGATCAAACACATGATATGCTATTGTTTATTATGTTATTATCATATCCTATCTTTATCGAGTTTTATGTCCTATTATATATCTATCTTATCATACACATCAAACGGACTCTCATAGTAAAACACATGTAGATCCTCTCCACCAAATATCCATCTACACTATCTCCACTTCTCTATTTCTCCCATAAATTCTTCAAAAAAATATTAATGAAAAAGAAAATTTAAGAGAGAGAAAAAAATTAATGAGAGAAATAAAGAATAGAGAGACCGGAGAGACATATTTGGTGTAAATAATCCAATTGACACGCGTAGCTAGTATCAATTATGTCTATGTGTCACAGTTCAAAACATTATGTGAAACAAGTAATTGTAAATAAATTACTTGTTTGAAAAAGCGCTGTAAAATGCGTTTTTTTCGCGTAGTGTTTCAAATTACTTATATTATTAAAGGCAATTAATCACATTTAATCAATGCAATTTTAATTTCAATAAATAAAATATAATATTGGAGAATTACCCTCTAACTATTATTTCGGCCATTGCAAATATAAAAAAGTTAAATTCAATGAGTAAAAATACTATCATTAAATAGGAGATAAATTATTAAAAATTGCTTATATTATATTGAAGTTTATAGGAAGCATGCATATGAAAATTGATATGTACCTTGAAGCCTTGTGGAACAAGAACTTGGACCTTGAAAGTGAAACTTGTGAAATTGCAAAACTTGATGATTATGCTTTTGATGATACTTGTCAACAAAAGAATGAAGATTTGGTGTCTCATAGTTAGTTGTTTGATGATCATTTTGAGAGAAAATTATGTGATGATCAAGAGGACCTTTTGCATAGACTTTATACCTTTCTCTACGAATTCTTGCCATCATTACATGCCAATGATTTTTTACAGCATTATCAGTTCTTCCTGGAAAATGTCTTGCAATTACAGCCCATCTATTTCCATGAATTTGATGAGAAGCTATAAGTCTCTCTTCTTCTTCCTCATTGAAAGGATTTCTGTTTATTCTTGGATCCAATTGATTGAACCATCTCAACCTACAACTTTTCCCTAATAAAATTCATCACAAAATTAATTAGCTTATGTTATAATTAATATTTTTAAACTTATAAAAACACTAACTAGCTATCTCTCTCCTTTAAATATAAGATTTTCTTGAAATTTTTTTTTGTCTCTTTATTCGTTTTATTTATTTAACATATACCATAAATATGTTATGAACTTTTTTTTTTTTTGCAACTTTCAATAAATATTACGATGAAAATATTAATTGATTCGATTTGGATAATTAAACTTGTACAACAATATTTCTTTTAAAATAATTGGAGAAAGACAAATTATTATTAGTAATAGTTGCGCTGAAGACTATTTTACAACTATCCAGTACAAGATTTGAAATGTGTCTTTTGAAGTTATAATGTCAAACTTTTACTACTAAACTGACACGTCGAGAACAACTTTTAAAACAATATCAATTATAAACAAATTTGATATTATACTATCAATATTTTAATTATCGTAGTTTAATCAACAATATCTTATATTTAAGAGCGAATGTAAAATAATGTTTTTCTTACACTTATATTCTTATACACCCATAACAATCTCTTTCACTGTGTTGGTTTCTCATATAGATTGAAATACTCTTTGTATTTCCATCTCAATACATCATTTCTTTGATGCATATAAAAAAAAAAGGTAGAAGAGAGAAACTCAAATTGTGTGCATGAGTCTACTACACTCATGCAAACAAAAATGTGTAAAAAAAAAGGCATTTTACTAAAATCAGGGTGGGGCATGCACTTGTTATGCTCCCTTGAAATAAGATTTTTATATTTGTATAGGTAGAAAATATATATATATATATATATATATATATATATATATTTCTTGACCTTTTAATTTTCAAGCCCTAAAAAAAAGTTAATCAATTAATTAGTGACATATATTCAATATTCTATACCAATACAACATCTAGCTAATTTATGTTACACAACTAGTAGCAATTTTCCTTAAAGTTGATCATCTAAATGTGTGTAGTTCCAATAGGACTTTTGCTTTTAACCCTCCACTTCTACAAAGATAAACAATTATGATAATTTAAAGTTTAAAGTTTAGTTCGAAGATAAATAAAATCTGATTTATCGTTGTTTTAGTCGGAGTTTGAATTCAAGTTCTTCCCAACAATTCTCCTTCTCCTTCCACTTCCACTGTAGCTTAATATTAAGCACTAGCCACTTGATTAATTCCATCAGAATTTCTATTTATTTATTTTTTAATTCTTTAATTGTTAGCATGATCGTATATCTATTATAAAATAAAGGAGTTTTTACGGTACATTGATTAATTAACTGATAAATTAATGATATATTGTGAATAAAAATACTATCATGCAAATTTTTGTACTCAAAGAAAAATCATTTCATTGTTTATAAGTATTAAACTAACTTTCTATATATAATTTCCTTAAAAAATATTCAACAGTCACTATTATTAGTAATAACAAATCCATAAATTTTTTAAATGTTATTTCACTTACACTTTTGATAAAAGATATTTACTTATTATAATTTTTTAAATGATATTAAATAATTTTTATTAAAAAAACTCATTTAACTATTGATTTAAATATCAAATTTGTTATTACATATTGATTTTTCACATGTACCGTAAAATTCCTCTAAAACGTAATTGTACAAAACTATCACAAATTACTACCTAAGAGTTAAGTGGTTGGCGTGCTAACTTTTTCGTGTAATATTCCATGGTTGTTGGAATATTTTCTTATGAAATTTTTCATTTTGCTTCAATGAATAATTAGAATATAATTGAGTATATATGTTACCAAAAAAAAAAAGAATATAATTAAGTATATGATCATTAATTTTACCTGATCTTCCTCGAAGTTTTTCAGCTATGGCGTTCCAATTATGAGGTCCATAGCTTTCCACCAATTCCTTAAGCTTCTCATCCTCAGATGGTCTCCAATGGCCTCTACTACACATATTATATTTCTTCCTAGCTAAAATCAAAATACACACAAGAAAATAAAAAAAAAAAAATCAAAGCAAACCCTTATTCAAGAATAGGAAATTTTTTAATTAATAAATTTCCCTATTCTCTCCAACTACTTGCTTTGATCTATATGATGATCAATCAACTCAAGACTGTGAATATTAAGAATATATAAATCAAAGCAAAATGGAAGATGAAAGGGGGTGTATATATATAAGAGGAGGGTAAGAAAAATAAACTAACAATATTGAAGACAAGAAGTGGAAAGAGACACGGTAAGAGAATATATGGTGGGGGAAGATGGGAAGTTTTCCGTTAGAGTGTGGGAAGATTGATGCAAACGTTTTGGCTAACTAACATACATATAGATATTTAGATAATAATATTAATAATATTAATATTATTTTTTATCGGTAGAATATACGATAAATATATATATCACCAAAAACTCACACGGTCCGGGTTCGAACATAATAAATATATATCACCAAAAACTCACATAATAAGGTCTGTGTTCGAACACAGACTACGATGTGATATCCTAATGCATTTGTCAGTTTAAATAGGACTTAAAAGCCATAATAATATTAATATATAGATTTATTTATTTATTTATTTATTTATATATATATACATGAGATGTGAGGGAAGGAAAAAAGGTTGCTTAGAAAAGCCAATTTGGTTATGCTTTCAATGTCTTTCCAAAGTTTCTAACCTACAACTTCTACTTATAACCCACCAAGCATGCATTTTTTTCTTCCATATTTTATATATTGATTAATGAAAATTTACATAAAACTATTTTATGATTGTTTTGTTTTTCCAAATGCGCATGTCTTATATGTGAAATCAACCGTGAATTACGTAAGACACTTTGCTAACCGGTTATGTGAGAGGATACATGTATATATATATACATCCATTTGACAAGATCAATGCTTTTTAATTAATTATTGTTGCATACAAATTTTCAATTGTTGTAACATAAATTCAACACATGACACATAATATTTACTCAAGAGTCGTTTTGCACATGTGTAAGCAAAATGGCATAAATTCAAGGAATTACATTAAAAAAAAAAATGAAATGTTTGGGGAGAAGAATTTGGTATTCTTGTTAGACTATGAATGAAATAGTTATGTTTTAGGTTTTGATTTGATAAGGTTTTCAGGCATAACTAACTACATTACTTAGCTTAGAATTATTACAAGTGGACAAGGACTGCATACTATTTCATTTATATACCCTTTCATTTATTTAAACTTTATTATTACTGTGCCTTTTGAGTCAAACATCTGGTCTACCCTCTCTATATGTCTCCAACTACTTTATGAGTAATGACAAAATTAAGAAAATACTACAAATAATTCATTTATATAAATGATTCCTTCTAGATGCATGGATATGGATCCCTGTTAAAATATACACAAAATCTTAATTAGAGAGTTTTTTTTAACCTTTTATATTTTTTTAGTTAACCTTTTATATTTTTGCACGTATCACATTCATTCATATTTAAGATTTTAAAAATAGGTATGTTTCAAGTTAAACTTTTAAATTATTGGATGGTTATAAACTTACAGTAAAAGTGTTTGTGATATGGTTTGGATCGATAAACTCATTCGATGAAAAATAAAATCAAATGCGGTTCAAACGGTTTGGATGATAAACAGTTTAATTTGGATCAGTTTTTAAATATCTAAATTATAATTAAAAAAAATATATTAATATTATAAAAACACAGTAAAGTAGTAGGTTAGATACAAAATATAATATATAAATATATATCACTAAAATTTAACATTGCCGAAATAATTATCGATTATGTTTGAAAATGTATTAAATAACAAAATAAATCGATTAAATTAAACTAATAAGTATTATTACGAAAAAAAAATTAAAATAAAAAGAGAATAAAAAATATATAAATGAAATATATTATTAATAAAAAAAATCTATTAAAATTTATGTATACAGTTCCGCTTGATTCAATTTTAAAAAGAGAATTCAAAATTCAATTGTGCATATTTCACAAAATATCATCCAAAAATATCCACTAATTCGATTTTATCTAAATGCATGTCACTTTTCAAAGAATATGATCTGTTTAGAGTACACAACTATTTTTTGTATTAATGGAGGTTTTTTATTTATTTTAATAGGACGGGAATACAACAAAAAATCAATTACTTTTCTCAATTTAGTAATAAATATCACGTATTAAAAAAAATTAAGATCTTTTTTATTTCTCTATTTTTTTTTTGTTATTATAGTTGTATATGTATATTTGTACACATTTATTGATTCTATATACGAAAAATTATAGTAATTATACTTTCTATCTCTTTTGAGAAATAGAAAGGATCTCAACTTAAAAAAAGTGTCAGAAAAATGTTAATTTTAATTTTCAATATAATTTTTTTTCAACTATATCTTTAATTAATATTATATATATATATATCGGTACTCTCTTTATTTATAAATATATCTTTTGCTTATTAAAAAAACAAAATCAGAAGAGATATCGATAATTGAGGTGTGAATGTGTGATTGATAATGAGACAAAAAATAGTAAGTGAATTAGAGAGGACAAAGTAATCGAAAAGAGGAAAATGTGAAATAATTTTTGCTGAAATTACTTTTTCTTTTCGTGAAAGAAAATGTGAAATAGTTAATAACTAATTAAAAAATAATAATAATAATAATAATAATAAAAAAAAGAGAAGTATGAAGTATCGCACTCGTGCATTTGAAATAGGTCCAAGCATGACCATGTTTGTCCTCACGTCAAAAAAAAAATTTCCAGATATTTACTTATATTTAATATCCTTGTTCAACTTATACAATAAATTACGTGGATAGGACAAAATAAGTAATTACTATTAAATATGAACCAAAAGTTTAAGTGGAACAGAACTTAAATTCCTTAATAAAGTCTTAGGTTCCTTAATAAATATGTTCGAGCCTTAATAAAGTCTTAGGTTCTTTAATAACTCAAATTCCTTATTAAATATGGTCGAGCCTTCATAATGGATAAAATGGGGTTGGAAGATAAGATTTTATTAAATATGATCAATCATATTTTCTGACTATGATTATTAGTCATCGATAAAGTCAGTAAATACTTCACATTACTAATTAATCTGTTTACACTCAAAAATAATTTAAAATGTTAATTAGTCGAGTATGGCCAACAACACCGAATTAAGTTTAGTCTATGTCCAAGTAATAGTATGAAGATCGGACGAAGTAAGATAATTAAATATGAGTTAGGTGAATATTTCTCAAATTGAAGTAATTAAGAGGGTTGTGGGAATGTTAGAATTAGTTAAAAGTACGTGAAACTTGACAATTCAACTATATATAAGACTCGTGACCTATATTTTTAGTCCTCGGGAACTAAAACGTCTAATTTAACAGGAGCACGGACATGAGTTGTAATTATGATGTGAAATAGGAAACAAAGTCAAACATTGGGTGCCACACGCACCCAATAATGCAAAAACACGTGTGAGAATAGTTTAATAAGATGAGTTAGGGCTTGATTTTATATGCCAAGATGTTTTTGCTAGTATGATTAGTTTTACCTATAAATATCTTCGTTGTATATTTCATTTGACACAATCAAACTTATTTTTTTTTTTTTTTTTGCAATTTATCATTATTTCTACTCTACATTTAACTTATGTTTTAATTAGTTTAGTAGCTCACAAAAACTCAACTTCACACTTAATTACACTCTTTGGAGAAGGTAAGAAATCTACGGTCGACAACAAAGCTCCTTTCTTAGCGTAATCGTTTGATAAAAATAAAATCACATTAGAAAGTATAATTGGCCAAATCTTTGGCTATCTTTCAAGTTCGACAACACTATTATATTATAAAAAAAAAATTGTCTTAAAAGATATGGTAAATACCACTATAATTTGAGGTCTCAAGTTCGAATCTATGCTATAATGTTCAATCTAACAATATCGACATTTGTCAGTTGAGCTAATAATTAAAGATATATTAAAAAATAAACTTATAACTATGAATAAGTTAGGATTTTGTGCATTAATTGTAAAATAAGGAATTGTTTGACAACAAATGCTTGTGACAATAGCTCAAAGTAATTTCATTAAAAAAAGTTCAAAAGGAAGAAAAGAAATATAATCAATTTGAAGACTTATCACCCTCTCATTTACTATAGAAAACTAGCTAGCTACCTATTATTAAGCCCAATTTGATGGACAGGATAACCAGGATATAATACACTTATCCTATCTCTTCTCAATCCTTTGTTTGATGCAGCAATCGTATGTGATATGGTAATCAAAATTTTTAAACAATTAGGTTACAGCCGCATTTTCTTATCCTTAATTTGAGGTGGGTTAAAATAATCCGTTATCAACCGGAAATCATTGTTTGCCTTTCTCTCCTCTCTCTTCCATTTTTTATTTTTTTGGCACTTTTCTATTTTTTATTTTTTTTCATATTTGACATAATTTGTGGTTGGTGAATTTATGAAAAATAATAATTATTTTCTAATGTTACGATAGTAAGGCTTGTTTGATTGTGTTTTACTTTTTAATTTTTGAAAACTATTTTATAAATAAATTTTAAAAAATTGTTTTTAAAAAGAAAATTTAAAAAAATTTGTTTGCTAACTTTAATTTTTTAAAACAGTCTTTGACTAGATAATTAAAAAAACTGAAAAATAAAAAGTAAAACACCATTTATCTGTTTTGCATTTTTAGTTTTAAAAAGTATAATATTAAAAATAGTTTTACAAAATAGTTTTTAAAAACAAGTAATCCAAACAAATTGTTTAGGTTTTAAATTTAAAAATACTAAAATAGAGTTTTTGGGATTTGAATCAAACAAACTCTAAGTCATTCTTCAATTGTGATAGATAGAGAAATCACAATTTTTTCAAGTATATAAAATTACTTCATAAATTATTTACATTTTTATGATAGTGAGTCATTCTTCAATTGTAATAGATAGAGAAATCATAATTTTTATGATAGTGAGTCATTTTTCAATTGTGATGGATAGAGAAATCACAATTTTTTCAAGTATATAAAATTACTTCATAAATTATTTACATTTTTTAGCATTTTTGTTTATTTATAAAAAATTATATGAATGTTGTTTTAAGAGAAAAAAAATTAAATAGATTATAAGGACAAATTTGTCATTTTATCAAAATATAAATCATATCATCTTGTTATCTGTTGTGTATCAAACACTGAATAGGATAAACTAATTTTATCAAGTTTGTTATCATGTGCACATCAAATACAAGACATGATAACTCTTTATCCTACCCATATCCTATCATGTCTCTATCCTGCTACTTATCCTATCATGTGCCTAACCTGTCTGGTCCATCAAACGGGCCCTTAATGAAATGACGTACTTGCAAAATCACATAAAAAATCACATATGATGATTAATTAGTTAATTACTAATTAGCATGTCGTTGGAGGTAGTTGAAGAATTATTCAAGCAAATTAGTAAACTTAAAATGATAACATAAAATGACAGGTCAATATGCAATTGCAAAATGAAAGTATGGGCGAATAGCTTAAATAGATTTTTAGTATTAGGGACTTTTACATATATGAAAAAAAAAATTATTTTAGGACTAAAAAATTAGGAATTTATTTAGCGACTTATTTTACAAATAAACTTAGTATCAATTTTATATTTTCTTGTAATAATAAAAAAAAATTAAATATATCGAAAGTAATTTTAATAAAAAACTATTTAAAATAATTCTTATTTTAAGGAGTTTAGACTTTTTTCTTCAAATTTTCATTTTAAAAAATATTGTAACAAACTTGTGATCAACTCTTCAAAGTTTTTTTTTTTAAATACTCTTGAAATGTAGTGCAAAAAATTCTTAAAAGTGATTTAAAAAAAACCGTAAGAAAAGAACTCTTAATTCATTCTTAACGAGTATAAATTTTGGCTAATTGTCATACTATATTTTTTCAAATGACTTGTCATATGGTAAAAATAAAATGGTATCTGCATATATCAATAAATAAAATAACGTCAAAGACATGAAGCAGATAACTTAACTGATACTCACAAATAAAATAAATGAATATTTTAATTATTTATTAATTAAGGAATACTAAGGGGATATAATGGTATTTATATAATTATATCCGCATAAATATTTCCGTTAATAAATTAAAATTTTATATTGATTAACTATACACGTTTTCATTTGACTTATTTTTTTTCTATGTTCTTTAAAATCAAAAGTTTACAACGTTGAAATTAATATAGTATTAGAAGGTATGGATGCTCACATTTTTTGTTGATGTTTTAAAATTTCACTGTTAGTGTCAAAATATTAGTTAACACTTCTTTGTCAAAAGATCAGAATAAATTCTAAATAATTATAAATAAATAATAATTTTGTTCCAAAATAA
>JBBPBQ010020322.1:44092114-44200486 GCA_037974755.1 Cicer yamashitae | reverse complement strand
TATATATATATATATATATATATATACACACACACACGAATATTTTAATATCCACCAAACAGATATAACATTGATATTATTTTTATATAACAAGAAAAATCGTAGATTACTATTATATGTTGAGTGGATCCCCCAATTCCTACTTACACTATATTTCTTTTTTAATATTGCATTATCTCACATTTTTATTATTTTATGGCATTCTTTTTTAATGAAAACTTGAATACTTATACTATAAAACAAAAATGCATGTCATCATCACATAAAACTATATTCTTATCCTAAATAATTTATTAGTTTGACTCCTTTTTAAAACCACTTGCACAAAAATTAAAAATTAAATTATCTTATAACTTTATAAAAGGTTAAAAATACATCTAGTTCAAAAGAGTACAAAGAAAATTTAACTTTGAAAAATTATTGTCTCTTAATACAAAATAATCTCAATAGTGTCAAAAACTTTCTAGTCAAAGGACGTGCCAATAATAATACTTCAAATACTTGTGCTAAACTCTAGGGGTACTTTATCCATAATATGTGTGACCCAAGATGAATTAATTGATAGTTTTTAATTTGCTTAAATAATTGCTCAAATTCTGTTAGGAAGAGATTGATGTTATGCAAGAGATGGGAATATATTACTATTCGTGATAACTCCTTTTAATAATTAGGCATGTTCCATCTACCCTTAATTATGTTACTTAATTAAGATTACTGTTCATAATAACAATAATAAAGCTTTATGAATGGGCTTATATATGAGCCTAGAAAGCTACTTTTTGGGTTTGGCAAAGCTTGTTAATGAGTTCAATGATGTTATATTGACGCCAATTGCCACGTGACACATGTTAATGTTATTTTGAACGAGCTTCAGGCTCTTTTTGCTATTAGTTAATAGTTTATAGTTAGTAGCTTATATTTTATACTCTTAAAATAATTGAGTATTCGTTAAAATTAGCGATTTAATTAGTTTAAAAATATAAAAGAATATTTTTAATTAAAATTTAATTTTATTAATTAATGTTTAAAATATTTTTAAAGTAGTATTTTAAAATTTGTTTGTTTATTAATTTAAAACTTATAAATCTGACATTTTTTATCTAAATTAAAATAAACAAATTATTTTCTTTAAAATATTAATTATTATTTATAAATAATTTAAAATTATAATAAAAAATTATTTAATAATAATTTATATTTATATTTTTTAACTACTTTACTTATTTTAATTATAAAATAAATTATTCAAAAAATATTTACTTTAAATTATTATTTATTAAAATTCTTTTAAATTTTAAATTATATAAATTATTTTAAAATTATTAATTTTATATTATTATAAATAAATTATAAAAAATTTTATAAAAAAAACTTTAGGTACAATAATAAAGATAAAATTCATTTTGTACAAAACACGAGATTTCTAATATGGTACGGAGATTTTAATTACTCCATTTTGTTTAACGTCTAATGACACAAATTAATAAATAGTACTAGCTTTGAATGACAAAACACGTCAGCAATTTTAAAAAAAAATTAGTGGTAGAATACAAGATTAGAAATAGCATAAATATGAGGTAAAAATTGCTCAATTGAAATTAGGAATTAAAAACATACAATTGAAAAATTTGGAGAGCAAAAATGCATTTAAATTTTTTGATTAACCAAACATGAAAAATAGTTACATGTTTTTTAATGGATTATTAGATGGAGAGAGTATGTAATTTTTGGCAAATATTAATGAGTATCCTAAATGTATTGTTTAACAAATTTTAAATAGATAGTTTTCATTGAAAATTATGTATTCTAACGCATTGAAAAATACTTAATTTCCAATAAATAATTTCTTTAAGATAAATGTTAACATGTATCTTTAGATACTTGTTAAATATCTAAAGATGAAAATATTATATTAAAGAATATATTGAAGATTGTATATTCAATTTTTAAAATTTTAAAATATTTTTTTTTAATATACAATATCTACTTTAATATACATATAAGATGTACCTTAAAACATTTGTTAACATCATCATTTAATATCCTTAGTACAGTGGTTAGGAAGAAAAAATGTTTGTTTTGGATGTAGTTGATGCAAAGATGGCTTACTATGTTAACATTAAATCTGTTATGTATTTAATGAGAGCAAAATCATTGTTGGCCTAACCTTCCCCTTAGTTGCACATTTATTGCTTGTTTAAAAAGCGAGCGAAATATTTCAACCACCATCTATCTCAATATTGGTATATGTCATTGCTAAATAAAAACTTAGCCGTTTTCTTCAATTGTGAACAAACCCTCCTCATTCAAGACAAACAAGCAACACAGTATATTAATGTGTTCTTTGTTTATAACATGGTCTTAATAAATAAATAAAATTTAATTGTAATTTTATTCACTTAATTTTTATTAATTCATGGAATTGATTCCTTTATTTTAAAATTTAAAAGTTTTGTTTCGTCTTTTATATTTTTGAACTAAAAAAAATGATGATTTGACATATTTTAAATGATATGGCATACAATTTCATGATATAGAACCATTTAGATGTATTAATTATTCATGTGTTATTAAGTAAATAACAAAAATAAAAAATTTACAGAGTTGAAAGTTAAGTTTTTAAATGGTTTTATTGCAATTTCATGGGTGTTAATCATTATACACTATCGTATCATATGTTATGTTATTTAAAGCGTGTTACATTGTAATTTTTTGGTTGAAAAATCCGAATGAGAGACCAAAATTATTAAATTTTAAAATAGGACCGATTTCGTGAATTGCTAAAAATAAGGGGACTAAAACTGCAATTAAGTTTAAAAAGTATAATGATGTCAAAAAAATACTATAAAAAATAAATTATAGGCGATGGAATCATTCTTATTAAACTCAGACCAAAAGATTGGTTTGACCTATTTAATTGGGAACCAGACCTATAGCCAATTCGATCAACCAATTAGATAGGTTTACTATCAATTGGATCGTAAATCTACTCAATTGGATTGAATCTCGAAAGTTCAGTTGGACAAAAGAATTTTAAAATTGAAAATGTTGCGCATAAGATTTGAATCACATTACTCTTGCTATAATATATTTTTTCTTACTACGCAACTTTTATGCGATTTAATGAGTCACTCAATAGTTTAATCAGCGATCAGCCAACCCAATACTTCAAATGAGTCAATGGTCCTCTAAGTTGTCTAAGTTTAATAACAATTGATGCAATTATAATGTTATTGTTCATGGCAAGTTGGATTAATTGAATGGTAGATTTTTTCAATTGAACTAATGGTCGAAATAATACACATACATGCGATATCATCCGTTCTATTTTAATGAGATGATGCATATTCCAAATTTGTTAAATTGATCTAAAATATTTCAATGCAAAGTTTAGATTTGGACCATTTGACCAAGATCAAAATATCTATATTAAGAGCAACATGATAATCAAATATTTCCATGAAACACATCATCTAGTAGAGATAGATATAAAAGTCTCAACTTTCATGAAACACATCATCTAGAGATAGACATAAAAGTCTCAACTTTCATGAACATAGTGCATCATTGACTGTTCACCAGTTTTACCTAATTTTCTTGTGAATGATAGCAATTTTACTACTACATGCTAAAATTAGTTTTGGTAGTACCAAGAACTTCAATTCTCTTGTACTTGCAAGTTTGAGAAATATTACATTATTTGTATGGTTTGTTTTTTGTGATATTTCTCTCCTAACCAAGAAGATAACTCATCAACAAACATAACTACCAAATGTATAGCAAACATAATTCTCTTTCATTTTAACCACTTAACAAATGCCAATTTAAGGTCAATGTAATTCTTATAAGGTAAAGCTTCCCCTGAAATATCCATGCTGAATTGTTGGTTGATCAACTAAATATTATTTTTGTAAATACAAAAAACTATATACTCTTACCTATTTGTGACCCTTTGGAATTGTTTAGAAGAGAATAATTTCATGTACTTCAAATGAACATTGACATGACTTGCTCGTAGAAAATACCAACTTCCTTCCACCTTATAAAAGTTTTGATAAAATAATGTAAACCTTGGACAAGAATAAAAGATGATTAGTTTTCAATAACAACAAAAGGGTTTTTTTTTTCTCCTATTTTTGAAAATAAAAATTGAATAACCAAAATAAGATTTTAATCTCCCATTTCTAAATTCAGAATTTTAATCTCCCAATTTCAAAAGTTTCATGTTTTTTTCTCTACAACAATATTTGGTGCTTATTCATGATATGTCATTTTCATTAATGATATGAAATTACATTTGATAATTTGGATCACGAAATATGGATTAGAAATCATGTTAAAACCTTAATTCCAACTACACTGATCAAATATAAACATATCTTTCTAAAATCTATTATTAATAAAAATTATACGTAATAAATAAATAACTAAAATAACTCCCAAATTGGATTTGGGGAAAAATACTGAAATTTGTAAAGCATATATAAAAGAGTTGGACTAAAATTTTAGAGTTCGAAATGAGAGACTATAATCTTATTTAAATTAAAATAAAAGTATCAAAAGTGTATTTAAGTAAATAAAAAAAGTGAAAACAAATTAATATTGGATAATTACTAATTAAAACAAAAACAAATAGGACAAGGAGATATTTTCTTGAATTTTGAAGTTTTACTCTCCCTTGCTTGGTTTAGATGTTCTGATTTGATGCAATCATCAATATTTGGAAAAAAAAAAGGGTTCTATTTTAAGAGGTTATATCTACCTGTCAACTTTACAAATTGCTGAAATGTGAAAACCATATTTTTTTTATATGACAATATTGAAAACTAGCTTTTCTAATGCTCCAAGGAATTACTTTTTGGTATATAATAACTTCACTCAAGAATGGTGTACCTACCTATCTTATCTTATATATAACTAATAAACACCAAATTTTCCTACTTGCTACATTGCTAATTCTATTTTTAGGATTACACAATCTAACAATGTTAGAGACATCTCTTTCATTACTATATTTATGCATTAAGATTTAATTAGTAGTCAAGTTATTTGAGACTAGTTTGGGAGTATAATCAAGATCGATTGCACTACTTTGAGTGTAACTCACTTTTATGCTTATGGATATTAGGTATAGGACAGAGATATATAAATGTCCTTTTTGAGCATGTTTACATTTTGTAGGTTTATTGATCATGACATTAATATATGCATCTCCTTTAATATTCACATTAGCAACTACATGACATTTTTATTTTTATTTTTTATAAATAGAGGGCGTAAGCCCAACATGACTCAAATTTTAGCTTCAAAGTTATGTGTAGGGATTTAAAATGAGTTTAATTTGTATCTATAGTGTAAACAAATTTACACTGTCAGCACGTTGCAACCACTAATATCTATTATTTTAAAGATGATTATCATACAAGTCAAACATTATTAACAATCGAATAGTTGTAATTCATTGTCTGTATAAAAACTCTTTAAACTGACAATGTATATAGATTAAATATATTTAAAATATACTTGTGAATGTAACACAAATGCAATTGAGACTCTTACAATTACACAAGACTCATTTTTTGTAATATCAAAGACCGCAACACGACGGTAATTTAAAAGTTTGTTTCGGCGTATGATAATCATTTTAATATTAAAAGAATATGTTTATTTTGCATTTAATTAGAAAATTGAAATTTTATAACGTTTCATTTATCTTGAAGCCAATTATCCAATAAAAAATGACATGAAGCTATCAATACCTCTATAATGATCAAATGATATCCTTTCATAGACATATATGGAGTTTCACTTTTCCTTTGTTGTTCAAATAGTTATAGTACTAAATATGGAAAGTTGAGAGAGAACATATCTTATCTATCCCATCATGGTCGAAAAAATTTAAAAACAATTTTACTTGTTTTATGTTTCTAAAACATTAGTCGTGAATCGTGATTTTAAAAATATACATTATGATAACAAAAATCGTATTTTTGTTTGAAAACACTCTTTTTGTCCTAACCTTTGGTCTAAATTTTTATTTTTGTTCCAAGACTAATGTTGTTTTAGGAAATTCAAATACACTTAAAAATATTTTTCCTTTATAACCTACAAAAACCAAAAGGATGTATTAAGGATAAAGTAAGTCTATATTTCTCTAAATCTGTTTCCTGGTATTATGTGCTCAAAGTACCAAACTAAGATTCAAAATATTTTAAATTTTTATGAGCTCCTCAACTAAAAAATATAAAATAATGAAGAAAAAAATGTATTTTACCCAAAGTAGTAGAGAACATCATAGTACATTATATTTTAGTCAAAAAAAAATCATAGTACAGTATATATTTAATTTAAACTAAAAATAAATAAATATTAATATGCAAGTATTTGTGGAGTGGATAATTACCGTATACAATTTAAATCTTTGCATTTTTGCATTTATGTGACTTTTACATAGCAGTTACATAAATGTAAAAATCTTTTAAAAAAATATAACAATTAAAATTATAGAGTTATATTTTAAATTGTTGGGAGTACAATTAATAATTTTCTAAATCGTTGTCCATGGATCTTAGGAATACTAATGATACATAAAAGGATATCTATGTATATCCAGTATATCCTTTTCATGAGAAATTTGATAAAAGATAGGATTTACGGAACATTTCTTCTTTTAGAAAATATTTTTTTGTAACTCTAATCTTTTACTATAATAAGTTAGTTTGTTCGAATTCAAATTTTTCTATAAATAGATCTAAGTAAAAAAATATATAAACTGATAAAAATTTGTGTATATTTGTTATAGTTTTTTTAAAATAATTTAAAAACGGTAAATGAGAATTTGTTTTTAGTAGTTTTTCAACAAATATCATTTTCTATAACTGTTTTTTTTAAAAAAAAAAAATTGGTTTTCATTATCACATGAAAACATATAACAACATCTCATTTTTTTTAAAGTTTATAAATAAAATAAAACCATATCTTTAAATTATGGACTACAAAAATCACTTTTTTTTTAATTAAATAAACAACAATTATTGTAATCCAAGCCCAACTCACTTCTTTTTGAAGAAGCCCATCATTGAAAACAAAAATAAACTCATTTTAACAATTAAAAACCCTAAATCAAAAAATTGGGATCACTTTGAACTAAACTCGCCGGAAATAGCAAAAACTGGCCGGAAAACGCTGCCGGAGTTTATCATCGGACGCCGGTAACAGCTAGAAAGTCCGTCAGGTTTCACTTTTTTCTATTTCTTTTATGGATTTTCCTTTCTCGTTCCTGTAGCGCACGCAAGGATCCGATTCCAGCGCGATTTCCACCATAGAATTCCATCTCGATTGATAACATAGATTCAACCGGTTCAAGGAGTAACTCGTTGGTTCAACCATTGATCCAATGCTTTGACCGAGTCGAACCGTGCTAAGTTTTATAGTATTTCGTAGAAATTGATTGAAACTTTACATTTGAAGCATCCTCCATCATATATTAAATATCGTTATTCTGAACGTGTATTTTATTATTGCATTGTGGCATATGTTAAAACTTATGATTTTCTTATAGTAAACAACTATTTTGTTTCTTAAAATTGTCATGTGTTGTCAAATTAGTATTTGAATGCATCAAAATTATTACAAAAATATACCTAAATGCATATTTCGTCGAATGTGTTATCTGTTAATCAATTTGGTCCATAAAATAAAATCAATTGCTAATAAATGAAACATTTGGAAATGTTTTTGTAATTTTGATATATTTAGGAACTATAGCGTTTCACATATTTAGATCTCATTATCATGAAGAGAAGATGAAATGCTAGTTAATGAAGATTTATTTTCGAAAATACTGAAAACAATTTTTTTGACATTTTCATTGTTTCTAGAAATCAATGTTGTCGATGATGGAAGGCCAAAAGTCCACCATATAAACACGCCATTGCAGTCTATGGCGCTGCAATGGCAGACATTCCTTCACGAATTGCCTATGGCGGTTGTCCAAAAATCCGCTATGCCATGGCAGAATGGTGGTAGCATGACCGCCATTTAACAACACTGCTAGAAATGTAAACAATTTTCACTTCAAATGTCTTTTACCTCGTTATATTAACAAGTAAAATTAACACAATTTAGAAAATGAAAATAGGAAATGTTTTTCACAAAGTAAACGAACCCTTAGATACTAAAATGATTGTTTACTCGATTTCCTTAGCACAAACACGTTCCTTTGTTTTGATCCACTCCTAATCTATATTTTGCACAAGTTGCACTTGAAGCATTTTTATATTTGACACTACAATTTGCAGTACTAAACTACTAATTTTGCATCTTTTTCAGGTCTGGCTTATACCTCAGATAGTTTAATCAACCAATTCTTTCTGTGGCATAAAACAAGAGAGGGTTACTGTCTTTATTTGGCAAAAATGACAGAAATCCTTAGCTACACTGCTTACAGGCAGGTATCTCAAATGTTCCTTGCAATAATCTTCTTTCACGGTTCTGAATATTTTCTAGCCACCTTCATTCATGGGAGATCGAATGTAACTCTGAATTCCCTTTTGATTAGCAAACAGTATATTTTGGCAATGATATTTTCATTGCTAGAATATTTTATTGAGGTTTCTTTATTTCCTGAGCTAAAGGAACATTGGGTGATCAGTGATTCAGGGTTGTTTTTGGTTGTGATTGGTGAAATTATAAGAAAGATGGCAATTGTAACAGCAGGGCAATCGTTTACTCACATGATTAGGGTTCGTCCTGATGAACGTCACCGACTGATTACTCATGGTATATATAGATTTATTCGCCATCCAGGATATTGTGGTTTCTTCATTTGGTCTGTTAGCACTCAAATAATGCTCTGCAATCCCATATCAACTATTGGATTTGCAGTTGTTGTCTGGAAATTTTTTGCTAGCCGAATACCTTATGAGGAATACTTTTTAAGACAGTTTTTCGGAATAGAATATGTTGAATATGCCCAACAAGTTGTGTCTGGGGTACCATTTGTAAATTGAAGACGAGTCAGTTCTGTGAGCTGAACCATACTGCAAAGTAATCAATAAAGTTTGAACCCGTTTTTCCTCTAAACCGCTTTGACATGTGCTTTGCGTTGCTGGAGATATGAAGTGTTTGCTTTCAGCCTGTGGCTACGCCAACCCTTTCTGTCATTGCATGCAGCTATGCTGGTTTTGGCCTCCAGAAACTCATAGTTGGGTAGATGGTGGTTAAGTATAAGTTTCAAGGTCTTGATCAGATTGCTGCAGATTACTGATAGGCAGATAGCAAGCCTACTGATTTTACTTCTGCCAAACGGTTCTCCGGTGCTTCTCAGTCATGTCATGACTAATGAAATGTAGCTTTGTTACTATCCAGCTAGGGTTCTGTTTGTGTGCGTGAATACATCTATGTGCATTTTGTGATGTAATCTTTGCACTCCTGTAACCTATCATGACTTATTCTGGAGGAAAATTGCTAAAATCATGACTAGTGAAAGGTCACAATAATTTGTAGCCCCATTACATTTAATATAAATATCATAAATATGTAGCTGTGTTTGGCTGAGTGTTTGCCAAACATAATTTTGATTTTTGAATGAATTTTCTTAAATTTTAAAAGTTGCTTTTTATTATTTCTTATTGAATTAAGGTTTTGAGACCAAATCAGTATCATCTGATAGTGACTGAATATTTCATTTTACTAAATATTTCATGAACCTATAAGGGCTAACTGGTTAACTTAATCAATTCAATTGTAAAATATTTTTATAGATTATAAGAGTATAAGTTTTAAAAAAATGCTATTAACAACTGACAGAGCACAACTGCTAAAAAACTAGTGAGGGGCCAAAATCCAACATCTCTTTTGGGTTGTTACTGTGTTGCTCTTTTGGACTATGACTTTTATATGATTGAAATAAGGGATAATGCCATCATGTAAGCTGCGAAAGCCTATTATTTGGGTTTGGGATTGGAGATTTTAAGATTAGTGCAATATGCTATAATTTCAAAATGTTGTTTATGACAGGTATAATTTCAAATTGTTGTTCCACCTGTTTACATTTTTTTTAGGCAGCCAGTTGACATATTTTATAATAATCTCAATCATAAATTTTCGGAGCAGTAATTATGCTGAACTTTTGTACTACCACTGATATTGAAATAGGCATAACTTACAAACTGCAGATAAAAAAAATGCTGGCTGGTAAGTATGATTTTAAAATCTAATTGTGGTTTATGGGGGTTATGAAAATTGATGAATGTAAGTTTGCCAGCCATGCTTGCTATTATTAGAAAAGCCTTGGTCGATATTTCAATAATAATTGTATTCAAGCACTATTCAAAAACACATTTTCTGTAATATGAACTTACACATATGAACTTACAAATATTATCCAAATTAAAAGAAAAAAACTGCCTCAACTAGACTAGAACCTTCCTATTGTACTAACGATTTTCACAGCTTGACAAGGTCATTAAGTTACATAAAACAAGAGTAGCTATGACTTCAACCCTCCCTGGAGGAAAAGGCGGCAATACAAGATTTTTCGCTCCATTCATTGCTTATGGTGACACCGGCATGTCTGACATGCTGATAATTAGGAGATGACAACCCAAAAAAATTATATTTGGTTCACAAGGATGACAATTCAACTTCCTGAGAGCAAGGGCGGTATGCAACAAATGTGCTATCCTCAGAGAAAGATCCGGTATTAAAACAAGTGATTCCTGTGTACTTGAAAGCCTTCTGCGGACTTCTGTCTCCTAAAACTATCTGCAATTACAACAGCAGAATCAGCATCAGAACATTCTTTCCGTGCTGAGTCATAAAGAATAACAAGTAATATTTACAAGATCATATTACTGTCATCACATCTTGAACGGTTGGCCCAAATTGTTTCAAGATATTGAAATGTGAAATACCAAAAAGAATAGACAAAAGTGAAGATAAAAGAAACTGCTAGGTTATATACAAAAAGGAAAAAGAAACAATTCAACTATTAACAGTACCGTGTGCGGAGTTGGATACAAATGAAGGCAATGGTCATAATTCCATATGATGGGTTGTACAGTTAGAGGGAGCGGACAGAGATGACTCTGATGGGTTATGGTGGCAACAAACTGCAATTTAAACACAAAACCCATGAATTTGTGTTTTTCTAAAAACCAAAACATAACAGTTATTAAAGCAGAGAAAACACAGGTTTGAGACGAATTACATGCTGAAAAGGATCTGCAGTTTCTGTCACAGAAGGCGGCATTAAACAAGAACGACGCATTCTATACAGCAGATCCTGGCGGAAAAATACAATTTCTTGGGTATAGAATTTTACCCTGTAGCCAACAGGTAAGATTTTGTAAGAACATTCCATAACAAATAAAAACATGCGTATAGACGACGAAGATGTCTCATGCAATCCTATTTAAATCTAATGTTAACCTGCAGGGATTGCTTGAAAATATGGCTTCGGGAATATACTTTTGAAGCTCCTCAGTTAAATATTTAGGTAGAGCACACCTAGGAAGAGCTGTTGAAGGACCTGAAAATAGACTGAAAGTGATATATCACACAAGTGGATGAAATTGGGAAGCGTCAGGAATTAATTATCAATTAATCAAATACCTGCATCATCAGGACCTGGAATAAAAAGAAATCGGCTGTTCTCTTTTAGCCGTGGACGGGCAGCAATAATTTGCCCTAGCGTGCCAAACTGCAACCTGCATATCAATAAACTATCCTTCTTAAGCAATAAATAACGAAACGTTTGTTTGAACAAATTTTAACTAATGACACATCACATTATGTGATTCAGTGTGGAGCAATGCTTTCCTAGTTTCATGTTTCTTATTGTTTATGAATGAATAGTATGACAGCACAAGTGGAACTCACCTTAGGCTCGAATAATCGGGATTTGCAAGGTTACATGGTTTAGAACAGAAGTTTCCCATGAAAACAAATAAGGAAGGAACCACTTCCACACTCTCAAAACCATCAAGAACAATCTCCAGCTTTCCCAAAGCCTTCTCTACGGAGAAACAGCATCAAAATTATATCAAGATACACTTTTGTAACAAGGTAACAAGGAAGGGAAGGAAGAAAAAAAAACAAATTGACATTGCAAATTACCTCTTCCTTGTCTAGCCAAATTTCAGATAGTATGACAAACATGTCATTGACTGCTCTTTTCTCCATCTCTGCCAGTCTGATCTAATGGCATAGGTAAAGGAAAAATCATTTTCACAGAGTAAAAACCAATAAAAATACATGCGACTATTAAATAGTAAATTTGAGGAGGAGTAATAAGAATACCGTTTCCTCTTTTGTAAAAATACCACCACCGAAAAAGTCTTGCCCTGCAAGCACTTGAAGTGATTTATCTCTATCTTCTAATGGTGGAAACCCACATGTCAAAATCTGCAGAAAAAAATGCACCAATTATTCACATATTGAAGTGTGCCAAATAGCAACAAAGGTTTAAACTTTAAAGTACAAGAACTATAAATTTTTCAGGTTTGATACTTCCGAGACATGTGAAATTCCATTTCTCTATTTATAATTATGAAGTTTTAAACCCATAATCATTAAGTGAAGTCAATAAACCAATGCTTTCTTATCTCAAACATATTTATCTTTTTTACTAGGATTATCCCTTTAAACGACTAATAAAGAACTATAAGCCTGACTTCTTTCAAGAACAGATATATACACGAAATGATTTTCACACAAAACATGCCCACTACTACGCAAGTGGTTCCTTTTCTTCTGAAAACCCAAGCAAGACTACTTATCCATTTAGACACATGCAACATCTTGTTCTCTAGTGCAAGTAGCATCACTCTACACCCATAGGCAACTCACAGAAAAAAGGTATATAACATCTCAGTGACAATAATAAGCTTCAACATCTTGGGTCTGCAAAAGGCATAACTCGGCTTTAGTATTTGAATTCAGTTTCGTTTTTTAAGGGGATGCACGTTTGTTGTAGGATCAGCAAGAGATGTTGTCAACCAAAGTTAAACATAGTCATAAAAGTTGTGACTAAATCTTTAGTAATCTTATTATAAATAAACTGACCTTCTGAATATAATATGCAAAATAGAAGTCATGATTTTTTTTATGAAAACTATAAGTCATAAACCTTGCGACTGCAGTAAACTTCATCTCAAAAACACTGAGTTTATGAATAAAAGCATACAAATTAAATATCGGATATATTGGTTTTACAAAATAAAGAGAAGATGGAGCAGATGTCAGTAAGGAAATGTTAACAAGAACCTTAAAAATACCCTCTACAAGCATCTCGCCTTCGGCCACAACTATGGTGTTCTCTATGAAGAGTCCTGTAGTTATCTTGTATTGCTAGTCAAAGAAACTAATGACCATATATTCATGCTTACAAGAAACTTGAGCTGTTATATGATTATACACATTAATACAAATTATGAAAAGTCAGGATAATGTATTCGTAAAACTTTGTACAAAACCCTTCAATCAATTAGATTATCAAACTAACAAGGCATGAACTATACATATAATTTGGAGATACCCGGCCAAACAGAGCTGAATAGGAAAACAAGATGCAAGCAACCATACCAATCACTAAATTGGTACATTTCAGACACAAAAAATGCTAAAAGAGGTAATTATAATGACATTTAAAGGGGCATATTTAATTGGCTGAAGCGAGGATTATTGTAAATTTGTAACACTAGTTTATTATTGTTCTATACCCAACAAGAACTACATAAAACCTTTAACAAGATTATGGAGTTGTGACAAAATAAAATAACTTTTTTCAAAGCACAAAAGGATATAGCATCAGATAAATTGATTTCAACAGAAGCAGTAAGGTCTTCCAAATAAAAATGTCCATCCTCCAGCTGAGATATTACTCCCATTACCCATCTTCTACCTTTTTGCCCAACCAGTGATTGAATAGGAGATATCTGACAAAGACAACATAGCATAAAATAACATATTAATCCTGGTCAAAAACAATTTGGCAACATTATTGTAAGTTCATAGTCAGTTGGAGAATCCAGCAGTACCTCACAACTCCGGAATTGTGAAAGTTCGGACTCAAAAGCTGGCCTTGAAAAATCCTGGTGACGAGAAATCCTCTGGGACAACAACAGAAACATATCTCTGTACAGAGCAGTTTTTGCTGGTGCATCCCCATGAATAGGTAAGCTTCCTGTGTGCCTGGAATGAAAACACATAAAACATAAACATGGTTATAAATTGGCGCCATATGATAAACCAATCCAAGTATGAATAACCAACACAAATTTCCAACAAATAGCTTAACTAATGTCATATTTCTCACACAAAATGTAAAATGTAAGTAACCTATCCTGCTTTAGTATTTTAACTTATCCTTAAACAAGGTAACATGATACATAACACAACTCCATTTGGGGTTACTTTGAAACTTTCAATGCTCATTAAGCTTCCTCTCATTCAGAATATATAAAAATTCAAAATCACAATAAAACCTACAACCACCAAATCTATTGGTATTAAGACTTGAGAATTTTACTGTTGAGTATGGCTCATAGACAATGGTAGATGGGCGGAGCTCATAGACAATGCTAGTTCAAGGGTATTGTTGAAATCTGAACCTTAGTATTTAAATACAGCATGTACTCTGTAAACCCTAATTCATCCATTCTAATACAAAGGAACTGCAATTGCTCTATAGTCGAAGACATAGGCATCATTGGCCGAACTTCAATAACAAACATCTTGTGTTCCTGTTTTGCGATTTCGTTTTCCTTAATCTTTTAAGACCCAATTGCTATTCTAACAATAACAAATACTACAAATCACTGAACTCCATATTGAAGATTATATGAACAGTGAAGAACAAAACACTAATATTTCTTTTTAATTTCATGGTAAACATCTTACCGTGACTTCCTTGCATAAGTAAAATCTGCCCTAAATAAATGTCAATTTCCAAAAAACTCATCAATTTATTTACTTTACTTACCCTAACGTTTAAAATCAAGTAGGATTCAAAATTCACCTACATTCAAACATCAATTGAAATAACATTCATCACCAAAAAAACAAATCAAAGGAAAAAAAAACAAACGCGGAACGAAAAAACCTACTGGTAGAATATCCTTCTGATAGCGTCGTATTTATACTTGGGAACAAGGAACACGTCAATAACACCAATGGCGGAAGAAGAAGAAGAAGCGAATGTATCAAAAGTTTCCTCCGCCGCGTCGGCTTCCAATAGTAAGTTCACCACTCGTTGCACTGGCTCTACGTCGATTATTGCAGATTTCACTGCAATTTCACACAAAAAAATTGTTTCGGAATCATGAAATTGAATCGAAAATGTAAGAAAAAGGTTAATAGAGAGTGAGATTACGAGATTCGTGTTCGAGTTGATCGAGGACGAGATCGATGGCTTCGTCTTCTTCGGAGCGTTCAAAGCGAGAAACGAAGGAGAGGATTTCGTCGAGAGCTTCGAGTTTGATATTGTAGCCTCTAATTTTGCACTTCTTCTGAACTTTTTTCTTCGTTATAGCATTCATCTCTCTCTCTCTCTCTTCGTTTGAGTCTCAGTGGTGAACTGATTTGAAGGAAACAGCGGGAAAATTAAGGGAAAGTCTTCTATTTGGAGGAAACGGCGGGAAAATGATGGAAACGGGTGAGAAAAAGCCCATCTTATACAACTCACCGATAAGCCCGTTTCACTCGATGATTATTATGGAAATATTATAAAGTTAATTCAACTAAAATATTTCAATTCTAGATTCTGCGTTGATTTGAAAAGGAAAAAGAAAATAAACATCTACGTTGACTAATCAAGCATATCAAACTAAAAACAAAATATGTCTAACTTATTTTATTTTCTCTTTTATTTAAATAAATAATTTTTTATAATAAAAAATTGCAAAATAAAATAAATAAGTTAGCGGGTGGGTTATGCTCATTTTTTGTTTTGCAATTATCTAATTTATTGTTTAGATTTTGTTTTTTTTTTTATGTTTTATTTATGATTTCGTCATTTGAGTACGACGATGATTTATTCGTCATCGTAGTGTGACGTATTTTGTTTTTTCAACTAGGTGCGATGATCACGGACAAACGATTCATTTTGTCGGTGAGATATTTTGAATAACGGGTTTATAAAGACTATCACCAAATTTAATATTCTCTTGATTTTACAAATAACATGTCAATACTTTGTTTGATTAATCATGTCAGATACCATCTATAATCAGTACAAGCAAACACGACAAATATTTTCTTTTTGAAAATTGATTATATTAAAGATTGTTGATCTCGCATTATTATTTATCATTGGCTAGTGAAAGATATTAGTTTGGTCGTTAGAATTAAGATTTTAGTTTAGTTATTTTATATTAGTTTATGCAATTTTTATGTGTATCATTAGTGTGATGATTGTTTTCTTAATTATTAAATGTGATTGTACTATTTTTATTTTAGCATGGATGAAGTTTATTTTTCTTTTAAAATAAAAGTATCAAACTAATTTAATCAATAATTAATCATCAACGAAAAAAATTAATTTTTAAAATTTTAATGGATATACTCAACAATATAAATAATTTTATACTATCTTCTAACGAGAAATCATAATTTTTCTATATTATACTATTAATTTCAAAATATCATTATTATAAAAGTGAAATTATGTAACAAAATAATAAATTTTGCATAATATCATTATTATAAAAGTGAAATGATGTAACAAAACAATAAATTTTGCATCGGATATATGTGTTATACATTACCTATTTATGTCTTTTAAATTCAATTTTGAAATAAGAGATCAAACTATTGTAACCATTCATTTATAACTTCTAAAGTGGTTATAATTAAAATCCGAACATTCTTATAAATCTAACAATTATAATTCTTTGATGATATAAAAACTATCTTTTTTATTAAAATGATATAAAAACTATTGTATGTATATTAAATCCAAAATATGATACTCATTCAAAACATATTTTCTACATCATTTATTTATTCACTGAAAATGTGTCCAGGCCTCTTCAATTTATTTTATATAAGGTGATATGGCATTCATAAAAAATTTTAGAAGTAAAAAAATTTACATGTAATTGTAAAGTATTGAATTTGAATCAAAAATATAATATTTAACTTAACAATATCAGTATTTGTCAGTTGAGTTAGGTCTTAACATTATTTCAATATATTATGATCAATCATATGTGTAACGTTAAAAGAGTTATTATAAAAGTTAAACATTTTTAATAATCTAACTATTGTAATTGATTGACGGTGTAAATTTATTTATATTATGAACATGTTTCACTTATTTTTCATACCATGGAGAATTAGAAATATGTTCTCGTTTTTCCGCAAAAACAATTCAATTTGAAGCGATAAATACATTGATATATGCAGAAATTCAACATTTTACTATAGAATTTACATTTCTCCACATTTAGTGTGTGAATATAGTTATTAACTACTTGACAAAAGAAAAATATATTCTTATTTGATATACAGAAAAACAACGGTAGAAACAATAAACTAATTGGTTAAAAATATAATAGAATTTATCAATCCAAAAAATATATATAAATAATTTATTTTTATTAGAAAGAAAGAAAATACAAAATAAAAAGAAGATTGAGCTCTAAGGCGAATGTCACCAGAAGCACCTTACTTGGCTAACCAATCCATCGCTTATTCTCTTTACAAAACGTGTCATTAAGAGTTATAGACCAAAAGTGTGTCATTAGTTTGCGGATATGACCGATCAAAGCAATACAAGGGTGATAACATTTTATAAAATTAAGATCACATGATATAATGGTAGTTTTACTTTGAAAAAATATTTTTTATTTTTAAAATTTGTGTAAATTTTATTTGATAATAATTTTTTTAACAGATAAATAAGCTTTATTTAAATAAAAATAAAAATAATACAAACAAATTAATCATCATTTAGAACATTCATCGTCTATAATTTGATATCAAGACTAATTAAAAAAACATAAAATACGTCAATAAATATATTTTACCTATAAGCATCTACCAACAAATATACAGTAGATACATTATAAGATATATAATATATTTAGATTGACTTATTTGAGTTTATTTATTCGTATACGAAAACAGTTTAACTTTGTTTTATCTTTTGTTATAAAAATAATTTATTCATAATCGTTTATTTTACAAGTGATCAACGATCAATTATAAACGCATATTTCCAATTACCAACTCGAGCTTTTCCTAAAAGTCTTTGGCTCAACCTCTCCTTTGAAGTATAATAGAAGCTCAAGAAATGCTAGGCCAAATACTTTCTTAGTTGAGAAGCTTTCATACTCTAAAGCTAATCCAAACCAAATCATTATCTTCTTCGCATACTTGTAGTGCTTCTAAAATAATTGTGCAAATGTGGCAATAAAGTACAGTGACTTCAATTTTCTCACAGCTTAACAATGGTGAACTAAATGTATCCAATTTAGTAATCATTATCACCTGACATGGCTGCTTTGAAATATTTTCCTGGTCATGGTGATCAATATTGAAGTGACGGTCCTTTCATTTTAATTGTGATATAGTAAGATATTCCATATAATCAAATCATACTATAATCCTTAAGATGCCAGCTAAAATCTCATAAATCGCAATATCTTACAGCGCAAGTAACTAACAGATTCGTGACCAGATGACAAATTTTTCCATCATGCACAAGTTCACAATCTCTTCTCCCACACACGATAACATAATACATACGCAGATCTTTCCAACTTTATGCCGTGTTAACTAACCAACATCTCTCAATCAAAATGTCGAAACAGCTTTCGAAAATTTCTCTCTAAGAACAAAAAACGAGAATAGATAAGAAGATCCAAAGACTTGCAAAAACTTTCATGCAAAAATATTCTCAGTAGAGAGCATGACCAATGGAGCATATCCAAAGATGCAACTTGTTGTTATCATGAAGTATTCAAATATGCAGTGCAAGGACAAGCTTGAAAGCAGCATCTGAAACGATAAATTCTATAACCTGCCATGATTTCAAAAAATATTCATCGAACCAAACATGGGAAGAACCCTCCTAATTGTTCCTCTTCCAATTTTTTGTGAAAGGTAACACAAACTCAACAAAAAGATTTCTTACTATGACTTCCCTCTCAAACTCATGCTCTTACGCTTCTGGCTTAAAGCATAACGTCTTGCCATCGGATTATTATAGAATTTCCTCATATGATCTGAGAGCTTATGAATGGCCTGGAGATCACCAATCCCTGAAAGTTGCATCAACAAAGAATCGAACTTTCTATACGGCAATTTTATTTCCTTGTTAATCACTTCTTCCAAAAGAATACAAGCATCTTCTGCTTTATTGCAGTTAAATAGTCCTTCAATCATGACACAGTATGTATCAGTGTCTGGTCTGCAACCCCTCTTTTCCATTTCTTGCCAAGTTTCAAATGCACTGTCAGGATCGTCCATCTTAAAAAACATCAAAATCAGCATATTGTAAGTCTGAACACTAGGAGTACAGCTCATTTCGACCATTCTTCCGTATAGTTTAATGGCCTCCTCGGACTTTTTATTATCACATAGGACTTTGAGGAAACAATTATAAGTAACAATATCAGGCCGATAACCTTTGTTTCCCATCTCTTCCAAGAACTTGTAAGCTTCGTCTATCTTTCCACACAAACACATACCTTCGATTATATCCTTGTATGTCGTGACATCGGGAAGACAACCGCTGCTAATCATATCCCCCATAAGTTTCAGACATTCCTCCATTCTATTGTTCTGGACAAGAGCGACGATTATAATTGAGTAACTCTTGGCAGTGGGAGAAGATATGATTGAACCTTTCGTCCTCATGAACTCGAAAAGCTCTACCGCGTCTGTTATCATGCCTGCTTTGCAATAAGTATCGAGAGCAGTGTTGTACGTGAAGTTGTCAGGCTTATGACCCAATTGAATCATTTCTTCCAACAGTTTCATCCCTCTAGTCGGGTTTCTAACCCTGCACCAACCGAAAACCAAAATATTATACGTATCCCCATTAGGATTGATCATTTTTCTCATTTTCTTATATAACCCTTCAGCCTCCTCAACCAAGCAACACTTGCACAAAGCATCCAACAGAAAGTTGAATGCATTTATTTCCGGTTGCGTCTTCACTCTTACCCTCTTCTTCTTTGCAAACTTCTGCACATGAGTCAAATACTTCTCAGTATATTTCCTCAAAATATTCAACAGAACTTCCGCCGGAACTGTACTCTTGTTGTTCCTCTTCATGTAATCCAACACATCGCAAACAATCCGAAACTGTTTCATTTTATACTTAGTACTAGACAAGATATCCATCATATCATTATAAGCACAAGGCTCGTGCGAATAATTATCTTGATGACCAGCCCATGTAAAAAACCGAAACGCAATCTTTTCATCGTACCGAAGCCTATGCAACACACCAATAACCAATGGAGTGGACAATGGTATACCTAAATTTTCAAGAGCTTTCTCCATCTTATTAAAACCAAGTAAGTTATCCATTATAGTGTAATACACCTTATCAATATCACTCTCAAAACCATTAGTACCCTCCACAACATCACCACTCTCAAAACCATTAGTACCCTCCACAACATCACCACTCACACCACAACCAAAATCTTGGTTCATGGAAACAGTTTCTGAACAATAATGACGAACGGATAATGCAGCAAAAGAGTTCATTGGCAACGAAAATTGAATCAATTGAACACAATGAGAATCTGATAATGGTAATTGGCAATAACTAGAGTATTGAAAAACAAAAAACATTGATGATTTAAGTGTGGTTTCAATTTGTGGCAAGGCTTTGTTTCTCAATAGATAAGTGTGATAATGATGATGATGGTGATGGGTGAGTGATGAAAAGGAATGATTTTTGAGAGAGTGTATTAACCTATTAAACATGCCCATGAACATGATTTTGTGTTTTGGAATTGAAAGCACTGAAAGATGAATGAAAATTTTGAGAGACAAAAAAACAAACAGGTGGTGGGTGAAAAAGATGCGGTTTTGAAAAATGGGTGAAGGAGAAGGAGGAGGTTACTGTGGTGGTGTGAATTTGAACATTGGCGTCGTTTTAAGGATGAAAAGAAGGCGAAGGAAGGAACACCACTGAGCTTACTGTGGTGCTTGGATACGCGTTTGCACGAAGTCAAACGTGATTTTTGGATTTGACGTGATTTTACCTTAATGCTGCGTTTGATTTCTGGATATAGACAGTGAAAGGAAATTAAGTACTTTGTTTATGCCGTGGCTTTTATGGAATCACGGTGGATCTTTACGTTTGGACAAAAGCTTTAGTTTTGTAAATTTGTCTTAAGACGCGATTATTTGGTGGTTAAACGTAGAATCAAACATACATATAACATATGAATGTGAAATAAATAAAAGTGTTTGGTGTACTTTTCCTAAAAAGTGTTTGGTGTATAGTGGTCTATATTCAAAAGTGATCCACTGTAGTTTAATATTTTTAAATAATAGGAAATTTTTATAATGATTGACAGTATTTTTTAGAAGAAATAGTTTATTATCTTCATCCTCTTTATGAATAATAGTCCATGATATTTATCATCATTACGAGATACATAATTGTTTATGTTATTTTTATCGAACTAATATAATGTAAGTCATTATCTCGGTCATGACAATAACTCACTCTTGTTTTTGTTGTTCTTCCTCTGTTGAAAGAGGGGGTGGTTTAGAGTCATTTTTTGACTCAAAATTACCCATCTAAATTGTTTTCTTCTATCTTTTAATTTAAATAAATGATTTTTACACATTTAGTTTTCTTTCGTGTTTCGTTTGTAAGTCTGTCATTTTAATGCGGTGTTTGTTTGTCATTTTAGTGCGGTCTTTGTTTGTTTTCTGGTCTTATTGCAATGTTCCTTTGATTCAGATTGTCAGATCAAGCTTCGATTTCGTGCTAGTGCAGATTCAGTTAATGACTTTAACGTTACAACTCCAGAGATATAGATATTTTAAACACTTCAATTGTATCATATTTGTAAGTTGCAGATTCAGTTAAAAACTTTAACGTTACAACTCCAGAGATGTAGATATTCTAGACACTTCAATTGTATCATATTTGTAAGTTTTGTCACATTTGTAGACATTTTGTCGTATTATGCTATTAACCTGAATCGTGATCCATATTAGAATTTGCCAATTTGATATTCCTAGAAAAATTGGTTCTACCCCATAAATCAAATTCTAACCTAAAAAGAGAAAGAACAATAAAAACTCTCAAGAAGCATACAAGTATTTTTTTTTTCTTCTTTGATTGATTTCTAGTGAATCACATCTCTATCTTATATATGATGAGGACCTCCATTAATGAGGAGCCTACCGGCTAAGCCTAACTTGAAAGCTAAAATTAATATCTCATTTCTAGTCGACGTGGGATGATCACCAATTTATAATTTTAAGAATAATTTCAGACACTGTAAATATTATTTCATTCATACATATATAAATATATAAATATGGTTCATAGATGCATTGACATTAGTTATTTCTCTCCATAGATAAAGTAACAATGCAACAACAATCCTCACACACATTAAGTGTTTGCACATAAAAATAAAGTAACTCACAACAAACAATGTTGTATCAGAAGGCAAAGATTTGGAAACCCTAGCATGTTCCAACTGTCTTTCCATCCACAAGCTTCTTCCAATACTTTGTAATCTCATTATGACTCTCTTTAACATCTTTCTTAACTTTCTCACTATCCTCACTAGTAATAGCTGTGACATGAGCACTTTTAATGGAGACAGTGCTTGGAAGTGTGTCCAAGTGTTTCATAACTTTGTCTATGTCAGACACAAGTCTCTCAGCCAAGCTACAGCTGAAATCCTCCCTAATCACAACTCGGAGGACGGCGATGTGTTGCGCGTCCGCCGGCATTGTATAGGCCGGAACTATCCACCCGTATTTTCTTAAATGGTCGGCTATCTCGAACACGGTGTGTTGACTACTGTCTTTCAATGTGAAGGCTACAAGTGGCACTCCTACATCTTTGGAGAGAATGTTGAACCTTCCTGTTTTCTCAATTCCTTTCTTCAAAACTATTGTGTTCTCCAAGCAATTTTCCATTACATTTTTGTAGCCCTTTTGATGTTGACAAACAATAGAACGTATAAGAAAACAAGTATTGCACAAAATTGTAGTGAAGTATTAATTTTACTTCTACATCAGAGTCATAATTGAAATATTTTTACCTATATTATTAAGTAAATTTTATATGACTAAAAAAAGAAGAATGGAAAAAGGAAACATATAAATAATATCTGCTCTTCTCATGTGGAGTTAGTTTCTTTGTCTTCATTCGGCTATAAGCCATGGCGGATCCAAGACCCTGACTCAGTGGTGCAAAATATGAGAGTATTTTTAGATTTTTGGTGTATTGGACTTGAGGTGCAAAAAAAATTCAAGGTGGTCAGAATGCAAAATAACAAAAAATAGGGATATTGGTGCAATTTTTCAAAGTTCTGCACATCCTCACCATACACTAGATCCGCCCCTACGTAGAAGAAACCAAAGACATACTTATCATGCTTATATTTGAGATTCAACATCAAAATGATAATATGATTACCTCGAAGCCAAGGCGTATGAATTGGTAGTATTGAGCAATGATTTGACTCGATCCTGTCGAAAAAACACAAAGCAACATCAAGGAAAAAACTACTCACTACAATGATTTAGGAGGTAATTTATTGTTAGGAAATTCTTACATGTAGATTTCTCAATACATATTACTTGTATGAATGTATCTAGTTCACATAGTTAAGAATTGAATTGATTCACTCAATCATTTATCACTGTACGAACTTAGGCTAATGTTATCTAATCGGACATAAACATAACACTCTGTTTTAAAATCCCCCAGTTTTGGTCCCACCATCAAATTTATAGATGCAAAAATGGTGATGCGACGTGTTTTAAATGATGTGACATACAATTTAATTATGTATAATCATCCAAGTTCGAACTCTTCCTGAAACAATCTTTGGCCAAACTTTACTTACCTTTCAGCCAAACTCCGAATTATCAGAGTTTCATTCTCTTGAGATTCAGAGGGTTAAAACAAAAACAAAAAATGTTTTTCGGATTCAAAACCTATAATTGCATTTTGAGCAGAAAACTTTGATAGTGAGACATAAACTAACCTGAGTAGACTGCAAATACAAAGATATTCATTGATTGTATGTGTGAACTAAAAATATTACCTTTGGAGAAATTCAATGTGAAAGTTGGCTGATCAGATCCAAGATAATTGATATGGAAAACAAGATCATCCGGCAAGTCGTCTTTATTCCTCCAAACAACCCAACCTACACCGGGATAAACAAGACCATACTTGTGACCACTAACATTGATGCTCTTCACCAACGGCAAACGAAAATCCCATTCTAGATCAGGGTAGAGAAACGGAGCAACGAACCCGCCACTCGCAGCGTCGACATGAATTGGAGTATCGAATCCTGTCTCCTTGTTCTTTTTAGTAAGAAGTTCATGAAGAAGCTTCACATCCTCAAACTCTCCAGTTAGCGTTGACCCTAAAATGGCTGCAACACATATGGTGTTCTCATCTACCATTTCAACTGCTTTCAATGGGTCCATCACATAGTATCCCTCTCTTAGTTTCACTTCCTTTAGCTCAACCTCAAAGTACCTAGCAAATTTTTCCCAACAAACCTGTGTAACATATTAAACAACATTAAACATAGAGGTCTCAAGGGAAAAAGAACCAAAATATGACACATTATTCACTCGAATCATTTCAAATTTTGATTCTGCCATACAAGGCCGGCCCTACGCAATGTGAGGCCTAAAGCTTGGTGACACCTTAGGGTGAACAAATCATGAGATGAAATGTCTGTAAGACCTAATTCAACTGGAAAATGCCGATATTATTAATTAGGTAAGACATCATGTCCCAGGTTCGAACTTCAGACCTCGCAATTGTGTGTGTGAGTTTCAAGTAGTGTTTACCACTCCGTCTACAGACCCAAAAAACAATCATGCGGCGAAATCTCATATTTGTCGGGTATCAAAAAGAAGGAGACGAAATAAAACTAGTGAGCCATGTAAGAGGGTGAGTCGGCTAGGCTAAGGCCTAAAGCAAGGGTTTATTTGGCTTTACCTTTGGGTCGAGCCAGCTACCATTTTTCAAAACTATTGTGTATGAATTCACGTTTACTAATAAGAGGAGAGTCGCTCGAGCGTAGGAACCAGAATATTGAGAAAAACCCAAGTCTCACATAGAATAAAGATAAGGTCTGAAATAAGTTTATAAAGAGTGACATCCCTCATCTTACAATCCAATTTTATTAGGATTAGTTACACCCACCGTTATCAGTTTCTCTTTAGTTTTCCGGATGCTACTTACAAACAAACACAATATACAGAACTACATACACATACTAGAACTTTTTTCAAACTATAAAGCATCAATCATAATTAAAGATCAAACCTGCACATTAGCACCAGTAACTATGTTAGGCTTATCATATGGTTTGCCTTCTAATTTTCTCTTAGTCTGCCATTTCCTTTTGAAAGCTAAACCAGCTAACATTATTGCCTCTGATGAACCAACGGTTCCCACACCTACTGCAGTTTCCTCTGCACCAATAGGAGCATTGAATAGATGTGCTATTATATTCACACACCGGTTCTGCAGAATTTAACAATTGAATCAAGTCACTTTATCAGTTTCAATACAATAATATTCAATAATATAGTTATGCATTGACAAAAAAATTTAATTACAACAATCTACTCCAAATTTTTAATTCATATCTTTATTATCAAAAAGTGAACTTATTTTATCTATTTTTACCAAACAAAGCTTCAGAGATCAAAACTTTATGATCATATAAAGACATCCAATCACTCAAAATCATTACTTTAAAAAAAATAGTCTGCTACCGTAATTCGGGCTGCAATATTATTGTTTTAGTTTTTTATGTCTCTGCAACTGCAACACAAACCACGCCAAATGATTAAATTAGTTTTATTCGACTGCAATTTTCCACACTACCAAGAATCACATAAGATTCTCTGCAATATGGAGGATTTCAATTAGTCTTATTCAACTACAATTCTCCACATTATCAAAAATCACACGAGATTCTCTACAATATCAAGGATTGCAATTAGTCTTATTTGACTACAATTCTCCACAGCATTAAGGACCACACGAGATTTTCTGCAATATCATGGATCACAATGCAATCGTGGCCACAATTTAAAACCTTTCTCAAAAAGATGTCATGTTAAACAGACCTGAAGCTCAGTAGTGACAGGGTACTCATCCATGTCAACATAGTTCTTGTTGAGTGAAGCCATGATAAGCTTATCACATTCAGGCTCCATCCAAGTTGTCACAAATGAAGCCAAGTTAAGCCTTGGCTTACCATCTAACATCAACTCATCATTTATTATTTGATATGCTGCATCCTTTGGTATAGAACTCTCTGGCATCTTGAACCTGTTAACTCAAAATTTCCACCACAACAAAGAAATTTAAACACCATTTCAAAACGAAACAAACCATTTTTTTTTTCTTACTAACAAATAACTAAGCGTAAACAGTGAGTTTTATAGAACCACAGTATGTCACCGTGATTTTGCCAGAAGTTACACTCAAACTCACTTGCACTTAGTGTGTATGATTGGTATCACGGTGGTTTTCCAAAATCACGGTGAGCATTGTAATTTTATAAAAGTTACAACTTGTAACTTTTGAAAATCATGGTGGCTCACCGTGATACCAAACACGCACTAGCGTATGTTTGGTTTTGTGGTAACTAAAATTGATTTTGAATGAATTGATTTTAGTTAAAAATGACTTGAATGTGAAATGATTTATGTTTGACTATATTCATGTAAAAGTCAATTGAACAATAAATTTCAGTGTAAAAATCACGTTTGGACTCAGAAGCTACAGATCCTAGCTTCAAGCTAGAAACAATTCTACGTGTGAAGAATCACACTATGTCATCATGATTTTGGCAAAAACTACATTTAAGATCTTCAGCAAAATCATCAAACTCATAGTGATTCCAAACATACACATATTTGATTTCACAGTGCGATTGACAAAATCATAGAGACATGGTGTGATTCTTCACACATAGTGAGCTGTCACAATTTTGAAAAGAAAATACATTTTCGAGCTTACACCGTGATTTTGTCAAACTCACCGTCAATCCAAACATACACAAAGTATAACTTTAGCAATATCATGAATCTCACTTTGAAACCAAACATACACTAAGTACAAAGAATCACAGTATATCACCATAATTTTGACAAAAAATGTCCTTTGTAGTTTCACCAAAATCCTCAAACTCTGTGATCTCAAACATGTACTTTTTAGTATGAAATTTTAAGCAAAAGGGACTTACTTTGGAACTGGTTCACGCATGTATCTAGAAGCAAAAGTACAGTCTATGTTTTGTCTATGTTCATCTGGGTGTGTGACAGTTGATGTGATCACCATTTTGGATTACTTCTTTTTTCTGAGCAAAACTTATGATAGGAGAGAACACAACAATTCTCAGAAAACTGATCTATATAAAGATTGAGAAAGATAGAGAACCACTACTTAAAGAATTCTTTTTTGAGTATTAATTAAAAAGATAAAGTAATAGGTAAAAGTTAGTATAAATTCTTAAGACTGCTTGAAAAAAAATACCTTTTTTTTTTTTTGTCTATATCACATCAAATTTACATATACAACTACCAGGTTTTATTCAACTTAATAATTTTTATAGAAATTAAAGATAAAAATATATGTAATATTAGGAAAATTAATATATATATTATTTTTCAATGATTTTATTAATGTATTAAATATTATTTGAATTTCATTTGTATGTACTAAATATTTTCACATATATTCAATTATAACACACAATGTAAATATTTTTTTAAATATATTAAGAAAAAATATAATAATATAATATCATGGTGTAATTTAATTAGATGCATATATATATATATATATATATACAAAATATCATAATATCAATATATCAAAATTTATTCAATATAATTTTTTAACTCCCCAAATTTTGATCCAACACATTACATAAAAGTATTTGTTTTCTTTCAAAAACGACATATTTTTTTTTTTTTAAAGAAAGTAATTTATCATGTGATCAATAAAATTTCACTAGTAAATAGTTTGATTTCATTTTGTGAAAAAAACCAAAGCAATTTACCGGATATCATTTAAATTCTCCTTAAGTGAAATAAAAACAATGTTGAATGATTCAGGGTTTTCCTAGCGGAAGGACCTCACCTCCGCATTTCTATTTAAAATTGATAATGAAAAGTAAATAAACTTTAAAAATGTACCACATCGGTCTTATCACTACAAACATTATTTTTTAATTAAAGTACCCCTTTTTCCCACGCGCGTGCGCCAAGTAAACGTCGTTCATGCAACTCTTCGAGATCGTTAGTACCTAAATGTTGGTGTAAGGGGTCCGTTCATCCCACGGCAAAATTAAACCAAATAATAAATTAATAACCATAAAATATGAATATAAAATCTTTTTGTAATAAAAGATTTAGAGAAATTGATTTTTTTTTTTTTTATCATTCATAAAGATGTATCAAAAATCATAAAAAGGCATCTAAATAAATCGAGTAGCAACTCACCTTAGAGCAAATAATTAGATCAAATAAAAATAACAATAAAATGAATGCAAGTTGTGCATGCTCCTAAACATATATGATCCGGATATAACCAGTCACACAGGCGTCCACAAAGATGCATATGATATGTCATGAAATGATAATGATGCTCGACATTTACAAATCACTAGCCACTTAGGCAACCACAAAGAAAAGTTCATAACACGAATAACCGGCCACTTAGGCAACCACAAAGAGAAAACTATTCAAACCACAAATTACCAGCCACTTAGGCAACCACAAAGATAATAATATTTAAAACACAAATAACCAGTCACTTAGGCAACCACAAAGATAAAAATATTCAGGTTAAATTTTAATCACATATGACATCAACATTTTATTCTCATGGATGCTTACAATCGAGAATCAGTAATTTTGCTATCCCAAATATATAACACACAAACACGCGAATAAATATCTTAGAGTCACAACTTTCATTTTATAAACTATAAAATTGGATTAGCCACATGTTATTGATAGACATCAAAACTCAAATACGAAGAACACAGTAAAATTTCTCCCAATTATTAGTCATTTAGACATACAACTCAAGGTTTACCACTAAACACATCACAAAAATCAACTTAATCATGTTATCACAATAAAAAATTAAAACTTTTCATCAATTCCCTCAAGACTCATATAATATTCATAAAAATCAAAACTTTGAAATGAAATAGCACAAAAATCGAAACTTTAAATTAAAAACATCCTAACAAACATATTATCATAATAAAAATCATAACTTTATAGTTAAGTATACCTAAACAACAGAAAAATGGCAACTTCACATCAAATATATGACAACAAGCATATTACTCATGTTATAATAATAAAGATCAAAATTTTATAATTAATGTTATCAAGGCAAACATATTACTCATAAAAACAAAACATTATAGTTAAATTCTTTAAGGCAAACGTAAAATCAACATTTTTCTTTTAAGACATCAAGACATCATATCAATATCTTACAAACTATTAATTTAATATCCAGTCTAACCTTGCATGGGGAAAAACGTGTTTTCCTTCCAGGTGACACTATATAACCCTCGAAAATCTCACCAAGATGAAGGAATGAAAGTTTAGAACTTCGATATGCGAGGGAATGTGAGGATGGTTGTTTGAGTGGCTTAGAAAATATTTGAGATAAATGTAATGTTGGTAATGGCGCGTGGGTGATTATGACTTCTTTTTCTCTATCGTGTCTTACGAATGAGAGGTGTATGTGACTAATAAATGAGGCGTGGAGCTGATCAGAGAATTCTCTTCATTGAGTTTAATTGCACACATGAATAAGGAATTCAATTGTAATAATACCATTCAATGACCGACCTAAGAATTAATTGACATTCATGTATTTATTCTTGCTAGTTACACATTTGAATGGACACAAGGGGGAAATGCACGGTTCTATAAACTAAATAAAATATACTTATCGAGAGTAGTGTTGGTGATTCAATTTTGACTTAGTCAAAATTGACTTGGTTGTCGTTCACTCTAAGACAGATATTTCTACGAGTTTTAATTAGTTAATAATAAAAATTCCAATAATTAATTAATAAATATAAAAATACTTCATCAAATATTTGGACATCCAAGGAATAAATATATTTTAGGTAACGCTTCAGTCATTTATTTATTTTCATCAAAACCCATAAAATTCAATACCAATTTCAAGAAAATTCATATATTCATCAAACGTATAACTCAAATATTCAAATAAACTCATATTTATCATCTCCAACAACATCAAATTCATCAAATAAAGAATGAAAATATAAGTTTATTTGAAGATTTGAATTATGAATTTGATGAAATTTGCATTATATTGAAGATGATAATTAATTTTATGAATTTTGTTTGAAGATTTTGATGAATTTTTTAAATTTTTGTAAAAAAATGATAATATTGTTGACATTTTAAGACATAAATTAAGGATCAAATTGTTACTTAAAATTAAATAAAAGACTAAATAAAAAAAAATGACTAAAGTGTTACATTAAGTTAAGGGACCGCGATAACAATTATATCTTAAAAATAAATAAGTTGACACTTTATATTCCGTTTGTTATCAGTTTTTTGGAAATTTATATAAGAAAAGGTGTAAATAAAAATATACTTCTATATAAAAAAAAATAATGTTATAACTTTATATTAAAAAAACAATACATAAAAGTCAAAAGTAATTTTTAAAAATACAAATGTATCCTCAAAATGAAAAAGAAATCATTAAACATTTTTCTAGAACAAATAATTAAACTTGTAGTTTACAATGGTTCCCGTTTTATTATATTTAATAATATATTTTAGTTTTAATACACTTTATATAATTGATTTAATTTTTCAAAAACTGATACGATTATCTCCTGAAATTACCATTTTAAAAAAGCGTATCAATTTATTGAAGTCTAATTAATTACAAAGTGCGTATTTTAAAAATATGATTAAAAGCGTTTTTTTTTTTCGTCAATTAAAAGAGTGTATTAATAATCTCAAGATTGGTTGATGAGATAACACAAGTTTAAATTATTCCCGAGTAAAAGAAGATAACACGTCTCTTTCAACCTAATTATATATTTTGAGTTTGAACAATCTAGAAGAGCATAGGCATTAAAACACATGAGAAAATGGTGTTGTGCACATGTGGTCCTACTCGATTTATACCAAGAAAAGTGTGTTAAATTTTTTAAATTTTTACACCAAAAATAAATTTAAATTTTTTATTAGTCCAATCAAAATTTATAAAAAAAAGTTTAGAAATAATTTTATTATGCATTATCATAATTATTTAATAGAAAGTACTATATTTCGTTCTGTCTTAATTAGAATTAAAAGTAACTTACTTTATATTATTATTAAAAATGAATAATATACTCATTATTTTAATTAATTATCGTAATTTAATTAAGAGAATCTTTATTATTAATTACAGAAAAAATTCATAATTATTTAACAATATATAAATAATAATAAAATAATTAATGTTGTTTAAAGAGGTCTTATAAAGAAATACAAGAAAATTTCTAAACAATGTACTATTAGGGGGAGTACTTCCTCCAAACTCAAATATTAAAACAAAAATCATATTTTTTTTGTCTCAAATATAAATAAATATAACAGACTTTTATCTTATTTATTTAATAATTTATATCTTAAAATATATTTTAGATTTAAATATATCTTTGATCCTTCGAATATCTCATTTTTTTATTTTAGTTTCTGTAAAAAAAAAAATTATTTAGTCCTTGTAAAATTATAGACAATAAATTTTGGTTCTTAAAAAAAGAGTTGTAAACCATCATGACACGTTGACTTATAAATACATACTAATACATCATTTTTATATATATTAAAAATTAAAATGTTTTATATTATTAATTAATAAATTTATTTATTGATCATTTAATAATTAATGTTATTTTATAAATAAAATTAAAAGAATGATTTATTGTTTTTTTGAAAACTCTTCATTCTTTTAAAGTTGATTTCATGTTATAGAACAACGTCGATCGTTTTTAATTTTACAGAGACTAAATTTAAACAAAAAAAATTTACAAATATTAAAATAAAAAAATAATATATTTTCATAGCCCAAATACATATTTACATTTATATTTTAATTAATGTAATTTTTTAAATAACTTTTTATTTTTATGAAACACGTTTTCATTAAAAGAACTTTTCAATGTTCAATTACAAAGTGTAATATATGAAATATTTGTATATGAATATATATACGATTCGATGTCGGTAGAGTGTACTAACATGAATGATGCGTAACGTTAAAATTTGAGTGGTACAAAATGGCGTGTATTGGGTTCCGGTATCTATCACTCATCATTCAACACGTAGAAAATAATGTTATTGTCACTTTATGGTTTCGGCCTCTACTATTATAACCACACTTCCTCCAAGTGTCACTTCCAAAGTCAGGTGCAGCAACCCTTATGGATTTTTTAAAAATTTATCACCTTGAAGGACAGTGAGCTTATTAAAGTCGAACAAATCTTCGAATTGAATGGTATCGATAAATACTCTAACGCTTAAGTAATTGATTGATTGGAGAGAGTGAGAGGTATTAGAAATAGAGAAAATGTATCTTTATTGATGTTTGAGGTACTATTTATATAGGAGCGAGTCCCAACGCGGAGGGAGACAAGAGCATTGAGTGAAAATCAATGCTAATAGATTTGGTGGGATCGTCGCCTTAGCTGTTGTAATTATGTCTGGTCGTTGCGGTCAGAAACTCTAGTTGATTGTATTGGATTATGATGGTGCCTCTTAAAAAATAGTTGGTCTGCATATCCATTCTTTTCTCAAATAAACAAATTAATTAATTTAAGAGAGAAAGATGGACATTTAATTGAAGTTAGATTATTCTCTTTCTCGGAGTTTGAATCTCTCTTGACATATGAAAGACTAAATGGACCACTTTGTAGTTGTGAAAGACTCGACTATACTGACTTCAACTATTCTCACTTTGACTTATCATTAATTCAACTTCCCTAAATTCGGTATAGACCCTCAATTAAACTAACAACTTAAAATATTTACTAAGTATAAGCAATTACCTATGCATTATTTTAATCGATTCACACACTTAGGAGATAATGTGATGCACGATTGATTAATTAGGGTAACGCTACATAGCCATTGTGTAGTATAGAAAAACTAGTTGGTATTTTGTTTCCCTCTCTTGAATAAGATCTAATCTCTATACTTAGACAACAAACAATTAACCTAGGGATGGCAATTGAATCTGAACCCGCCCGAACCGCCCCGGACCCGCCCTGCATTTAACGGGGAAAAACCGCTTTTAACGGATGCGGGTGCGGGTGCGGATTTTCCCCGTTTTTTAAAGTTACGGACGGGTGCGGGGGCGGGTTTCGTCAAATCTGCCCCGCACCCACCCGACATAAATACAATTACTTAAATACCCTTATATATCTTAAAATAGTAACAAAACCCTAATTTTTTTCTTCTTTTTCCTTGCTGCCGTCCCTCTTCGTCTGTGCGCCGTCGTCCCTCTTCGTCCGTACGCCGTCCTCCCTCTTCTCCGTGCGCCTTCCTCCCTCTTCTCCGTGCGCCGTCCTCCCTTTAAGGTTCGTTTTCAAGTTCAATTTCGTTTTCTGGTGGTTTCGTTTTCTACAATTTCTGCATTTTATGCAATCTGTGTTTTCACTATTTTTCTGCAATTTCTGCATTTTATGCATTCTGTGTTTTCACTATTTTTCTGCAATTTCTGCATTTTATGCATTCTGCATTTTATTTGGCATTCCTTGCAATTTCTGCATTTTATGCATTCTACATGGATTATCATCAATAGTCTCCAATTGCTGTAACTACTTTCATGTCTGTCTTGTGTCGTTTGTATGAATCTATATTTGTAGTAGCTATAACTTTTTTTTTCCGTTTTGGTGTTATGGTTTAGTGACCAACAAAATGCTAGTACAACACACAGGGAGTAGTTTAAACAGTTAAATGGAAGTAATGACTGTAACAGAAGGTCTAGTTGAGACTTAAGATACAAATAGAAAGTATTCTAGATGGAGGGGTGTTCTGATGCATTCAAAATAATAAACTGAATTTTCAGCTTTATAAGGGAAATCATTCCATTGGAGTAAGAGTTTTGTGTTGTCTTTTCTTCATCTTACAAATTCTGTAGCTTAGGGCATAACATGCTATGTCTCAGGCTCATTGTCGTTGACCTTGCATGTGAAGAATAATAGAATAAAAATGGAGCAGTTCATAAAGATAAAAAATTTGCACGAATGCTTGAATAATAAGCTACAAATCAAAAGTGCTCTAAGCAGACAACTTAAATAATAGAAATGGCATAGTGATAAGTTTATCGGCACCCATTCAGCTAAATAAGAAAAACAAATAGATTGATACTACTGAACAAGGATCTAAGGCTTTTCTTCTTAAATGTGTTCCACACCAATGTGTTGTACTATTCTTAAGTGTGTTGTACTATGCTTTCATAATTATGCTTTGATTGTGACTTCCCTCCTATATATGGACTTGAATATGCTTTTTTCATGGATGCATGTGGACCCATTCTTACTTGTTAAGTAGATAGGAATCAAATTAAGATATGAGTGAAAGGTTAAATGAGAGTAATTGATTTTAAATTCAAATGTCAGACATGTAATTGATTCAAATTAAGATATGAGTAAATGAGTGAAAGGTTAAATTCAAATGTCAGACATGTAATTGATTTTAAAGAAATGCTAACAATACTCTTTATTGTGAAGATTTTTGTTTCCCTGATCATATGATCCAAGATCTCAATTTTTAGTGGGACAGACAATAAAGTAGATGGATTATAGCTTAGGCACAATCTTAAAGTTCAAAAAGTGTCACATGAATTCTTATAATTACATGAAAAAATTATCAGAAATTGCAGTAAAATGAATTTCCATTTGCCTCAATTATATATAAAAAGTTGATTGATTTCATTGACTATATTTATAATATTTTGCCTATTAATTTCCATTTATAATATTTATGAATTCATGAATTTAATTTGTTTTTATGTGCAACTTTACAGAATATATAAATGGAAATTGAAGGCACATCTCAACCACTACCATGTCAACTTACTTCAGAAGAAAGTTCACATCAACCAACTATGAATGAAAGTTGTAATCCATTAGTTAATGTTTCCACACCAAATGAAACTGTGCAAACACCACGCGATGAGACAAATGATAATATGACAGATGAAATAACCGAAGATCGTAACAATAGACTTAAAAGTATAGTATGAGATCATTTTACAAAGGTCAAAGTTGATGGAAAAGAAAAAGCTAAATGTAATTATTGCAAGAAATTGCTTGGTGGAAGATCAAGAGATGAGACCTCACACTTGCGCGGACATATGAAAATATGTACTCCACGTTTGTCTACCATGGGACATAATAACGGACAGACATTTCTTACCGCTAAGGTCTTGCAAGGTAGAAAGGAGTTGGGTACTGGAACTTATGATGCTGAAAATGCTAGGAAAGAACTTGCACATGCAATTATTTTGCATGAATATCCACTTTCAATAGTGGAGCATATTGGTTTTAGGAGATACTCAGCTTCTCTTCAACCATTATTTCAAGTTCCTTGTAGAAATACTATAAAAAAGAGATATTCAAAGTGTATGAAGTTGAGAAAACCACAATTTTGAAGTTGTTAGAAACTCTCCCACAAAGGGTGGCCATTACTTCTGACATGTGGACTGTGAGCAATCAAAAAAAAGGGTATATGGCTGTCACTGCTCATTACATTGATGAAAATTGGGATTTACAAAGTCAAATTTTGAGGTAATTATAATTTCTTATAATACTATTTTGATTGAATATTATTTATATTAAATTATAATTTCTTATAATACTATTTTGATTGAATATTATTTATATTAGTCATTGAATGCAAATCTTATTATGTTAGGTTTATTTATGTTCCTGCCCCTCATACAAGTGAAAGACTTTGTAATGCATTGGTTGAATGTTTGATGGATTGGAACATTGATACAAAATTGTCCACTATCACTTTAGATAATTGTAGCACTAATGATGCAATGATTGAAAAAATTAAAGATAAGTTGCAATTGAATACATTGTTAAAGGATGGGGCTTTACTTCACATGCGTTGTTGTGCGCATATACTTAATTTGATCGTAAAAGATGGGTTAGAAGTTGTGAAAGATGGAGTGGAGAGGATTCGAGATAGTGTTGCATATTGGACTGCAACACCTAAAAGGAAAGAAAAGTTTGAGGAGACTGCGAAACAATTACGAATCTCTTGCACCAAGAATTTGGTTTTAGATTGTTCGACTAGATGGAATTCAACTTACAAGATGCTTGATGTTGCCATTTTGTATGAAGATGTATTTAGTCGATTAAGACAACGTGAATCCCAATACACTTGTTTGCCTACAAGTTTACATTGGAAATTTGCAAAAGATATCTGTGGAAAATTGAAATTGTTCAATTCTATCACTGAAGTATTTTCTGGCACTAAATATCCAACTTCCAATCAATATTTTCCTAAGATTTGTATGATCAAAATTGCAATAAATGAGTGGATAAAATCCTCTGATGCACTGATAAAAAAAATGGCAGAGAATATGTTGGGAAAATTTGACAAATATTGGAATGTGGTTCATGAAATAATGGGGGTTGCTGCTGTTTTGGATCCTAGGTACAAAATAGAGTTGCTTGAATATTATTATGTTAAGTTGTATGGGAATGATGCTAATGACCAAGTTAAGTCGATCCGACAGTTGTGTTATGATTTGCTTTATGAATATCAATTGAAAATGAATAATGGCTCTAGTAGTGATTCTCAAATGTTGGATGTCCACTTTAGTAATGTTGATGATGATGGTTTAGAAGACTATGATTTGTATGTTAGGAAAAAAAAAAGCTAGAACTTCATTTGTCAAAACAGAGTTGGATATTTATTTAGAGGAGGAAGTTTTGCCAAGAAGTCCTGATTTTGATATTTTGTTGTGGTGGAAGTTGAATGGTGTTAAGTATCCAACACTTCAAACCATTGCAAAGGATGTATTGGCAATTCCTGTTTCTACCGTAGCTTCTGAATCTGCATTCAGTACCGGCAGACATATCTTAAGCCCTCATCGAAGCCGACTTCATTGGACTACTTTAGAGGCCTTGATGTGTGCTAGAAGTTGGTTATGGAGTGCTGAGAAGACTGGTATTTGTTTTAAATTTTTCATTTAAATTTGAATCTATTTGAAATAGCTAATAATTTTGTATATCTTAAATTATTATTGTTTATATTGTACTATGTTGATATCGATAGGTGATTCGAATTCTAAAGTGGATAATGAAAATGCTATTTTACTCAATGAAATGGAGTCTGACGATGAAGGTATTCTATTCTCTACACTGTTTGATTTAAATTTGTCATGTTAAATGTTAATATTTAACTTTTATTTTTTAATATAGGTGAATTGTTGATCAGTGCTGTTACTTCACTTTCCAATTCCCGCCTTGAAGATGAAGATGATCGTTAGAAAATGCTTATTTAGAACCCTTTTTGTTTTGACGATTTGGAACTTTTTATTATTTTGATAGATTAGTTCGTTTGAACTTTGAATATTTAGAACTTTTGTTTGAATTGATATTTTCACTTCTTAAGAGTTTGAAGATTATGAAAATATTGTGACTTGTAGGAAATTTAAACAAATTTTGAGATATTGATATTGTGACTTTATTATTTTGATTATTTTAATTTTAGAACTTATTTTGATTTTTTATGCTATGAATAAATAAATTCTAATTTTTGGAGTGCGGGTGGGGCGGGGAAACCCGTCCCCGTTGGGTGCGGGGGTGGATGTTAAAAAGTCACCTCCGACGGGTGCGGGTGTGGGTGCGGGGGCGGTATTAGAGTTGCGGGTGCGGGGATGGTAGTGCTTAAAACCGTCCCCGCCCCGCCCCGTTGCCATCCCTAAATTAACCTATCAGTAACTCCTGATTTCCTTCTTCTACTAGACCTCTAGCTTTGTGAGCTTCCTTGTTCATAGAAATTTTCCTTATAAATATCTACAACTCAATTTTCCACAACTATCTTTGATATTGTTATATTCTTTTGTGATTTCTTAAATTTTTTCTATCAACAAATTTTGTCTTTGAGCCCTCGATATTTCCAAACTTTCATCTTCTTTATTTGAAGATTTATTATTTCTCAATTTGATTTTCATCTTCCTCATTTGAAAATTTATTATTTCTCAATTTGATTCCCAATAACGACCTTCCCTTAATATGCAATTGATTTAGGGTCTCTACCATATGATCATGCTTTCAAAGATATATATATATATATATATATATATATATATATAACCCCCCAATATAAAAAGAGTTGAATCAACTTCTTATATAAATTTGATAAAATAGAAACAAAGACAAATAATTATAATTAATAAAAAAATTCAATGTAAAAAAATTGAAGAAAAATAAAACTACCACAAATTCAAGAAAGGTAAAAAATTTACAAAAAAGAAAAACATTTTTTAATAAATTATGTGCTGAACATCATAATGATTTTTGGATTGGAAAAACTCTCGTGATATATTTACCACATGATCTTGATTTTAAAGAACAAAATATTACTACTAAAGCAAAACTAATACAAATAAATCAACAATTTTTAGAATATTGTAAAAAATAAATAAATGAATACCAAACAAATCACCTTGGAGTTGTTATGCTTTCTATATGTATATATATCTTAAATAGAAAGAGAGACTCCAAGATTAGTTATAAATTATAAACCTTTAAATTATACTAAATAAAAAATATTTAATTAGTAGATCGCATAAATCAGCTATATTTTCAAATTTTGATTTAAAATCTGGTTATTATCAAATACAGTTAGCTAAAGAAGATAAGTATAATACTGCTTTTGTTGGACATTATGAATGGAATATTATGCTCTTAGGAATGAACCTAGTGAATTTCAAAATATAATGAATGAAATATTTAATAATTACTCTCAATTTACAATAGTATACTTAGACGATGTTTCAGTATTTTCCAATTCAATTAATCAACATTTTGAGCATTTAAATTATTTTTTTGAAATTATTAAAGAAAATGGATTAGTATTATTGGACAGAAAAATGAAATTATTTCAAACTAAAATCAGGTTTTTAGGATTTGAAAATTTTGAAGAAACTATTGTCCCAATTAGTAGAGTAGAAAAATTTCAGATGAAATTGAAGATAAAACTCAATTACAAATATTTTTATGATGTATTAATTATGTTGTAGATTTTATTCCTAATCTTATGATTATATGTGCCCCTTTGTTTAAAAGATTAAGGAAAAATCTATCAAAGTGGAATGAGAGTATGACCAATAGTATTAAGACTTTGAAACAAATGGTTAAGAAGTTTCCTTATTTAGGAATTCTTGATCCTTAAGTCTTTTTTTTTTTTCTTTTTTTTTATAGTTGAAACTGATTCATCGGAAATAGGTTTTGGAGGGATTCTTAAGCAAGTATACCTAACACCTCTAAAGAACAAATAGTTCGATATTACTTAGAAACTTGGAATCAAGCTCAACACAAGTATAGTACTATTAAAAAAGAAATATTGGCAATTGTTTTATGTATTACAAAATTTCAAGATGACTTAATCTCAACAAGATTTTTATTAAAAACTGATTGCAAAACACCTAAAGATGTATTACAAAAAGATGTTACAAATTTAGTTTCTAAACATTTTTTTGCTAGATGACAATCTTTACTTTCTTGTTTTGATTTTGATATTGAATATATTAAAGGAGAGAAAAATTCACTTCCAGATTTTCTTACTTGAGAATTCTTACAGGGAAGAAGTCATGAGTGATCCTAAAAGTAGATATGAGCCTTCACTTAAGAGCTCAAATGCTAAAACTATTACAGCAAAACAAGCATTATAGTTTTCCAAACAGATTATTACTTCCCTAGGAAATTACAATAAATATCAAGTATTACTTCCTCCTACACCTACTCAGGCTATTAGACCAAGGATGACTACTTTAGGGCATTACCAATCCTCTTCCTCTATAGTTTTACAAGAAACAACTCTTTCACCATTACAAACTAAAACCCCTTCTCCCCCTCACAAAGCACAAGAAGATTACCATTCTATACTCCTCCCTGATCTTCCTCCACTTGTCAATTTATTGAAAAGCCTTATAAAATTCCACTCTTTTAATTAGAATCTGAATATTTTGCTAACAATTGTTCATCATTACTGCTAAGTTTTATCCTTCTGAGTTTCATTACCTCTCAAAGACACTAGAAAAAACTAGATTTTTTAATGAGTTTATTTTAGTTGATACAGATTCTATTGATATTACCTTGATAACATCATGGACTTATAGTTCTCAACTACTCTGGGAAGATTGTACAATTCTTGAAACAATTAGAGTTATTAGAGTTATATGGTGGAATAAGTTTAATCCTGAATTTACTACCAAATAGTAGATTAATTGATTGGCTTAGAAAGAATCCATATTATTTGGCTACATCAAGACAATAAGACAAAAAAGCATCATTTTTGGCAAAAATATCTAAAGTAATGGCTGAATTATCTACCTCTACTAGTAAAAAAGAATTTTTAACGAAATTACAAATGGTCATTTCAGAGTCAGAAGATAAAGGAGAAGACTTTGTAGGGTCCAGTCAAAGTTTTACACCTCTCAATGAATATATTGTTATGATGTTGATAATATTAAAGTATTACATTAAAGATTTCGTCTTATCTGATACCAGAAGAAATTATTAGAGACAAATGACTATTTAATTACTATTCGCTTTACTATTCACTGACACAAATCACTGTTCATTGATATATTTCATTATGCACTTTTATTTATTTTTTGTATTTTTAACTTAGTAATATGTTTTTTCTTGTCTTGAGAAAAAGTAAGGGTAATATTTTAGTTTGAGTATGCATTATAAAAGGGCAAATCAAAGTAAATATATATATATATATATATATATATATATATATATATATATATATATATATATATATATATATATATATATATATATCTTATTGGATCATCTCCTAATAACCTATATAACACTTTTCCACTTTTTATTTTGTGGTGAAGTTTTTCATTATATTTTTTTATTAAAGTAAATCTATTATTTTCGGCCCTATGTTTGGCTCCGTCCCTATTCTTAGCCTTCCTCTATTTGGGGAAAAAGATTCAACTACTTATGTTGCCTCAATTCCTAATTTAGGTAAATTTTCATAGTATCTAGAATATTTCAATTTCTTAACGGTTAATACTCAACTACTTTTGTATTTTAGAAAATATTATTTTATAAAAAAGATATCATTTTATATTTATAAATATTATCTTAATTTCTTACATTTTATTGTAATAAATATTACTATTATGAATAATAAAATTTTAAAAAATAAATTTTATTTCATTAATATTTTTGATAAATAAAATTTAGTTATTATAATTTTTAAAATAATAAAACTTAAAAAAAAAACTTATTTAACTATTAATTTAAAGATTAAATGTACTAGTTTATATCAAATTATCGTAGAAATTTTCTACATCAAAACCATACAAAGTCCACTCTAATTAATTTCTTCAATATTGTGGTTTTTATTGTATATTCAAAATTTTATCAATAAGGATTTTAATCATCTCAATTGTGTGTGGAGGCTATTTGTGCTCTTGCAAGTAATGTTGATGTGTTGTCATTATCATCCTCCGAGCATTCACTTGGAGAAAATGACATCTTTTAGAAAATGGTGGCAGAAATAAATATTGAAATTGACAATATATATATAGACTTATAATAACTTTATTTCATATTGTTCTAAAAAAAACTTTATTTTATCTTGTAAAATTCCAACATCAATAATAAAATAGTTGTTTGTCATGTCAAAAGGGCCAAAATTATTTCCCTTATAGTGGGTGTTGTAATATCCTCGTTCATCACTATGAAGAAAAAAAACAAGTTTGGATCCCCATATATGGATTGAGTAAGAATAATTGATAAGTTGTTCTTAAAAAAAACATTGTCAATAAACCACTTGTGATTGTGAAATTTGTACGATTTTCCAAATAAAAATTGATTTTATTAAAAGTTTGTTAACCGGCCTAAGGAGACATATAAAAAATTAAAAAATAAAAATTTTGTGTTAAAAAGAATAATTTTATTTTAATATTTTGTTCCTTAACATGTTGTAACTTTAATACACCTAATAATGATTCAATAAAATATTAATATTTTTTTCGGTGAATAATATTTCTTTTCCAACGAAGAGAGTAATTTTTAAACTTATTGTATTTTTTCCAATGATTTTTATTTATTTATTATATTCTACTCTTAGATTAATAGTGATTGCACAATTTTCAAATCATTACACTTTCTCAACTTATTTATAAGTATAAAATGAAATATATTTATTAATATATTTATAAAATGAAATATATTTATTAACATATTTGTCATTATAATAATTGAAGATGTACACCTGCGAGTATCCATCTAAATATATTTTAATTTAGACAGAAAAATCCGTTTTGATTGGATGTGAATTATCTCCAAAATTAAATTCAAAGGCATGTGCGGGTTTGAGGTGTTATATCCACTCCGCACTCACCCTTGATCCCGCTTTGCTAGTAAAATTATTGCTATTTTTAAATTTTATGCTTAATTATAGTTTTGGTCTATCTATTTTCACAAATTCACGAAATTGATCCATTTATTTAAAAGGTCGACAATTTTGATCATTTCCTTCGAATTTTGAACCAAAAAAATCATGAATTGACATATTTTAAATGATGTAACATACGAGTTTAAAGATGTAAAACCATTTAGAAGTATTCATTAATTATATGTCACTAATTAAATTACAAATATGAATAAATTAATTGAAGTTAGAAGTTAACTTTTTAGAGGGTTTTATTGCAATTTCATGAGTGTTAATCATTTGACGTTATCGTATCATATGTCACGTTATTTAAAATATATCGCATTGCTATTTTTTAATTAAAAAATATGAATGAATGATCAAAACTGTCATATTTAAAAATAAAAGAATCAATTCGTGAATTAGTATAAATATGGGAATAAAATTACAATTAAGCTTAAATTATATATATACATATTCAATATATTTAATATTTTTCTAAAATATTATAAATTATAATCTCTTTTTTATAAAAAAAAAATATAATTTTAATATTTTTTAATTTTATTATTATATATTTTAAAGTAAAAACGAGATGAGATACAATACTAGTACGCCTCCTTATTTTAGTCCCAAGAATATCACACCTCTTGCATACGCATGACGAATAATAGAATAGGATAAAAATGATTAACATTGTATTAATAAATGAAACTGAATTACTTAGTGTAAAGAAAGATAATAGTCCTTCATTCATTTATAGTTTTTTTTTTAATTTAATATATATAGAATGGGGAATAAACTTTTTATACTTAATTACAGTTTTGATCATTTTATTTTCATCAATTCACTAAATTGGTCCTCCTATTTTAAAATCCGACAGTTTTGATCCTCTCATTTCAGATTTTCGAACTAAAAAACAGTGATTAAATATATTTTAAATGATGTGACATACAATTTTGTTGTGTATAACTATCTAAATGCATTAATTGTTTATATAATATTTATATAATACTTATTAAATTACAAAAATAAATAATTTCAAAAGTTGAAATCGGAAATATTAGAGGTTTTTATTACAATTTTATAAATATTAATCATTCAGCACCATCATATCATATGTCACATCGTTTAAAATATATCAAATCATAATTTTTTAATTTAAAAATATGAAAAAAGACCACAATTGTTCGATTTTTAAAATAAAATGATCAATTTTACGAATTAGATAAATATAGGAGATCAAATCTACGATTAAACTTTTTTTTTTTTAATTTGGATTCCAATTGTCACGCCAATCAGTCAATAGGCAACAAGTCCCCTTCGAAGTTTTGAGATGTGTCCATTTCATTAAAGTCTAAATTCTCAAAAGTTAAAATTTGCAATGTCGACAATATGAATCAACTACTTTATTAAAGTAAAGCCATGAGTATGACAATATTGTTAATTTCCTAACGATTCGTTTATTTTAAGTTATGTGTGTGTTTATTTCACAAACGTCCCAATAATGAAGTTTCATTACATTGGACCACTGCAACCAACGATTACTATCCTTATTGTCTCAATCTAACCACGTAGTTCAAAGATAATCTACAATCACTAATACTATTCTATACTCCTAACTTCTAAGAAAATTAGTTAATATAATTTTATTTATGTAAATTAAAGTTAATATGGTCATAATTTAAAAGAGAATTTTGTTATTTTTAATAAAATTTAATGAAATATTATATTTATTATTCCTTTTTATTTTTATAAAATTCATTTTTTATTAAAAGTTGTAAAAGTTGATCTACTCTTAGATTATTTTTTGAGTTATCTATATTAGACACATCTGTTTAAAGTAATCAAAAAAATTCAATTATGTTCTCTAAATTATATTTGGTGGAAATTATCTTATAAGAAAATAGATTTATCTAAAAAATAAAATCTAAATTAATAAAGAAATATTATAGGAATAATAATATTGTATATAAGTTAACTTTTAAGCTTAAATACATTTTTAGTCCCCCTATTTTACTCAATCCGTAATTTTAATCCTTTTATTTTTTTATCTGCAATTTTAGTCTCCCTATTTCTTAAAAGAACATAGCAGAATGAGAATGAGATGACAATAATCGTGAGAAAGAGACGATTCTAATAGAATTTACGATTAAGACTCGTTCAATGTCGTTCTTTTTCTTCTCTTTCTAAATTTGTGTTTCTACTTTGTTTATGTTTCTATTTTAGGATTCATAAATTTGGTTTAACAAATTTTAGTTTTCTTTTCTTTTTTTTTTTTAATTGTTTTGCTTTATTTTTAAAAAATATAAAAATATTATAATGGTATTATTTTTTTTTTGTCTTATAATAGATGATAAATTGCATCATAATTAACTCACACAATTGTGAGGTCCCGAGTTCGTGACAAGACGTCAACCTGACAATATCGATATTTATCAGTTGAGCTGAGACTTAAGGACTAATAGTATTACCTATTTACTAATTAGTAAAATTGCAAATTAGATATGATATGGATGACACATCAACCTCATTAATTGCCACGTCATCAAATTCAAGAATCAATATCAGAGTTGAACAAAATATCAAAATTTTAAGAAATAAAGAAATCAAAATTGTAAACTGAGTAAAATAAGGGGATCAAAATTGTATTTATACATAACTTTTATTTACATTTAAAATGAAAAAAGTAAAATTTATTGTTGTTTATATTCTAGACATAAAGAAATACTATATTTTATTTATCTGTTGAAAAATTGCAATGTATCGCCCTCCTACATTAGGCATGGTGACCGTTGAGTCTTAGATAAATTAATTGCAATGTCCACAATATTAAAGAGCACGAGAATATATCTCAATAAGCCAAAGGTAGGTTCTTAGGTATTTCTACAATTAATATTACATTTACAACACACAAAAATTATTTCAAAAGAATATTATTTTAGTTTTTAATATAATATTAATAAATTACATTTTTAATTACTTTTTATAAGTTTATTTGAGATTTACACATAGTCAAATACTTAATGGCGAGATGATTTATATAGAGAATTTTTAACAAAGAGACATCACAACTATTAATGTAAGTTTGACTTGTGTTTACGGGTATGCACATTATTTATTTGGCTAATATCCACTAGCTCTCCTCCAAAGTTTCACAATCAAATGATTTTGTTTTTTTTTTTAATCTTAAAATAGTAATTTTGGTCCTTTAATTTTATCTTTTTCTGTAAAAGTAAAATGTTTTTAATTTTGATTCAATCAACATTGATGTAGGTTAATTTTTTAAAATCTGTAAGTGTAAATGTGAAATTTAATTACATAAAAAGGTTAAATATATTTTTAATTCTTATAAAATTTTAATTTTTTAATTTTAGTTTTTGTAAAATAAAAATATAATTTTTAGTCCCACAAAATTATCATGTATTTAGTTTTAGTCTTTGCTGTTAAATGAAAATATATTTTTGAATAAATTTTTTTCAAATATATTTACAACTATATAAAAAGTTCATTCACAAAAAATGAACTCAAAATTTGATTTCTAAATCTAGATTTTTCTTACTTTCATCTTAAGTTTGGAACATTAAAAAATGCATATTTAATTCATTGAAACTAAAAGAATTGTGGGTTTTTGTGGAAGAATTGTTTACAATGTTCTAAACATGTTTCATTTTAATAGAGACTAAAACTGTTTGCTGGATAATTTTTTAGAGACTAAAAGTTTTTTTTTAATTTTACAAAGACTAAAATTGAAATGTTGAAATTTTATAGGGACTAAAAACATATTTATACTTTAATTTTTAATTAAATTCCACATCTACGTGTACATATTTTTAAAAATTAGTTCACACCAACATTGTTTTGGTTAAAATCAAGGGAGACATGACTTTTGCAAAACGGGATAAAGTCATAGAGCTAAAATTGCTATTTTCAAAATATGGAGACCAAAAATCAAACGATTGTGAAATTTGGAGGACCAAAAATACATTTTAGCTTATTTATTTTGAACCAACAAAGATAACATATTAATATTACTAATAAAACCATTACCAGAAATTTAAGGTTTACTTGGTGGCTGAAATGGAGAAGTTAGAAAATAAGTGATAAGGTGGTAGCGAGTTTGATCTCTATCCACAATAAAATACTAACAATATTAATCACTAACATTGGCCCTTTAAAAATAAAACTTAATTGCAGTTTTAGTCCCCTTAGTTTTACCAATTCATGACATCGATCCCCCTATTTTCAAATATGACAGTTTTGGTCTCTCATTAAGATTTTTTAACTAAAAAATCGCGATGTGACATGTTTTAAATAACGTGACATATGGTACGATGATGTAGAATGATTAATACCAATAAAATCGCAATAAAGTCCACTAAAAACTTTGGAAAATTTTCATTTTTATAATTTAATTAATGACATATGAGCAATTATTAACGAATGTAAATGGTTATGTATCATGAAATTGTATGCCACATCATTTAAAATGTGTCAAATCAGAATTTTTTAGTTAAAAAATATGAGAGAGACTTAAATTATCGACTTTTAATATAAGATGACAAATTCCGTAAATTGATGAAAATATATGGAGTAGTTCTACGATAAAACTTAAAAATAAACTAATAAGACCATCTTCATCAAACATTACAAAAAGTTTTCCAAATAGTAATATAATTCTCTCTGCACATCAGACTAAATCTAAAAAAACAAAAATGGACATTTCTAAGCAAAACGACATGGCAAACCAAGAAAAATGCCACAATGGAAACAACCTCAAAATTAGAGCAAGCCCAATGACATAAAACCTTTCCAAAATTAGAGCATGCCAGAGAAGGATCGGAAGGTAGTGACTACAATAACTCACTTAGATATTCGATCCAAGCCACTAGATGGTTGAAAAGAAGATTCAATGAAGATGGGCTACAGTAACTCATCTTAAGCCACTAATGGCAATTCAATCGTGATTATGGCCACCAAATGAAAATAACATTTCGTGTTAAGATAAACACACGTCTCATATCAGAGGGTGATTCGAGAATCATAGATTTCTCTCTGATGATCATAATGGAAACCTTCTAGAAACCTTAGAAGAATACATTATATAATAAGGACATTTGAAGTCATAAAGGTATACTGAAATTCTAATTCATTGTTTGTAGGTACATCATCTCCGACAAGGAATTAAATTTATTTTGTATCGAACACATATTCTTTGCATTTATTGCTTTCCACATTGACCAAACACAAACACTACATACATACGACATATGATTTGATAAATTCATATTGATCTCAAGTGCTCCACCAAAAGGCCTATGAGTTTGATCCAATGTCATTAAGAACATCATATCTGATTCCAATCCAATAAAAAAGAGCATACCAAACTTGAGAGTAAAAAAGACAATGAACAAAACGATGATTTATAGATTCTTGCACATTGCAAGCAAAAGGACACAAAGCTCTATCGATTAAACAATCTAGACCACATTAAACAATCTATGGTTCTTCAATCCCAACCCCTCTCATATATAAGGATAATTATTTTTAAAAGATGTGTTTAAACTAGAGTTTTCCCTTATATTGTTAATAATTATTTTTCCATATATATTATTTTCTAGTTTAACTTGAACAAAAAGAATTTGCAAGAAAAAAAAACCAACTAATAGATATATAAAATTCAACAAAGATTGTTTTTTTTATGTCAACTCACTTCTTCGTTAGAAACCCAACTTATTTCATCATGTACTAAACACTAATAATAGGCTAAAAAACCAACAAACCACTATGTGAAACCAATAATGATTAACTTTTTATAGATAAAGACAAACTCATATTAATACAGGACATAGCTCAAATCCAACAAGATTTGGTTTACGATTATTATGCTCACACGGTCTTAGGTTTTTATATTATACTTAACTCATCCTTATTAAACTGTCTTGTAGAATGAAGAGTGTCACTCTTTATAAACTTTTTTAAAGTTATATCTATTTTTAATAAAAAAATTTGAATTTTTTTTTCGACGTAGGAGAGATATTTTGAAAGAATTGACGAGGATGAAAAGAGTTTTGGTTACCGGAGAGAACAAATAAAAAATAAAACTTAAATGATGGCGTTTGGGGGGTGCAGAAATCAGTTTTGCAATGATCAGAAAATCCCAATGTAGATTATGCAGTAAAAGGCCTAGTATGGTGTGCACGACAAAAAATTGGGTGTGAATAGTACTTTGGTCCAAATTCCCTTACTAATATATTTAAAGACCTAAAAAAATTACAAATTGTTTATTTTATTCATCCACACTAAAATATTATTCCCCAAATACTAATATTTAAATACTAATAATTTTAGGAAAATAAATAAAATAATGGAATGTTTGCTTCATAACTTTTAGGTACATGTGCTCTTATGCCCGTGTATTAGATTTTTAAAAAATAATTTTGATATATTTTATAATTTAGAAATTGTCTTTTAGAAATCTTTAAGAAAATGAGAAGTTGTTTTGTTTTGTGTTTGTCTATTATAATAAAATTAATTATAAACATTAATTTTTTTTTTATAAACTACTGAAAATAACCTATAATTTTATACAGTTTTTAAATTATATTTAAATTTTTCATTTTTTATGCAAATAACAAACTGAATTCAAAAATTGAGTCCTATGATGATTACTAAAACTCTATATGAAATTTGATTTATAAATATGATTACTAAAACCTAGACAAAATCATGAAACTAAGAAAGGGAAAAAAAGAATTTATTTTCTAGTTTATATATATTATTTTCTAGTTTATTGAACAAAAAGAATTTATGTTAACTGTGGTTGGAAACCCAACTTATTTCATTATGTACTAAACACTATTAATAGGCTAAAAAACCAACAAACTACTATGTGAAATCAATATTGTTTAACTTTATATAGATAATGACAAACTCATATTAATACAGAACATAGTTTAAATCCAACAAACTTTGATTTACGATGATTGTGATCACACGATTTTAGATTTTTATATTCGACTTAATTCATCTTTATTAAATTGTCTTGTAGAATAAAGAGTGTTACTCTGTATAAACTATTTTAAAATTATATTTATTTTTAATAAAAAACTTGAATTCTTTTTCTGATGTAAGAGAGATATTTTGAAAGAATTGACGGGAATGATAAGAATTTTGGTTATCGGACAGAACAAATAAATAAAACTTAAATGATGGCGTTTGGTGTTGGGGGGGCAGAAATCAGTTTTGCACGATCAGAAAATCCCAATGTAGATTATGCACTATATAGTAAAAGGCCTAGTTGGCGTGCACGACAAAAAGTTGGGTGTGAAACTGTGAATAGTACTTTGGTCCAAATTCCCTTATTAATATTTTTAAAGACCTAAAAAATTTACAAATTATTTATTTATTCATCCACACTAAAATCTTATTTCCAAAATACTAATATTTAAATACTAATAATTTTAGGAAAATAAATAAAATAATGAAATGTTTGCTTCATAACTTTTAGGTATACGTGCTCTTATGCCTGTGTATTAGATTTAGAAAAAATAATTTTGATATATTTTATAATTTAGAAATTGTCTTTTAAAAATCTTTTAAAAAATAGAAGTTGTTTTGATTTTATCTATTATAATGAAAATTATTAAAACAAAATAATTATAAAAATTAACTTTTTGATAAACTACTAAAAGTAACTTATAATTTTAAGCAGTTTTTAAATTATTTTTAAATTTTTTCATTGTTTAGAAAAACTGTAACATAGAGATGCAAATAACAAACCTACTCAAATAACAAATTGAATTAAAAAATTAAGTCCTATGATTAAAGCTCTATATGAAATTGGATTTAAAAATATGATCACTAAAACCTAAACAAAATCATGAAACTAAGAAAGGGAGAAAAAATGGTTCAAACCTAAGAAATCAATGAAGAATCTAGAAATGAAAACAAAATGACAGTAAAATATGATGAAATGGAAGAAAAAAATAGATCAAATGAGTGAAGAAATAGGGGGAGAGGAGATGTTCACGTGAAGAAGATGAGAGAAGAAAGGAATAGTATGAGTAATAATTTGATTGTCAAGACAATTTTGTAATTTCAAATATATAAGGGGGTGTAACCAGTAATAATATGGTGTGAGTAGCAAAGTTGAAATTCTTATTATTATTTTCAAAGAAAAAAAAACTGTAATAATCGACTTTTCTTTTTTAATATCGACTCGTATAAATAAAATCCAGACTTAATTGCAGTTTTGGTCCTCTATTATTACCAATTCACGGAATTGATCCCTCTATTTTAAAAGTCACAGTTTTAATTACTCTCTTATATTTTTGAACTAAAAAATGACGATTTGACATATTTTTAATTACGTAACATACAATTTTATAATATAAAACCATCTAGATGCATTAATTATTCATATACTATTAATTAAATTAAAAATATGAAAAATTTCTGAAATTGAAATATAAGTTTTTATGACGTTTTATTTCAATTTTAGTTGAAAAATAAGAAGGAAGAACTAAAAGTGTTGATTTTTAAAATAGAAGAACCAATTTTATGAATCAAGAAAATTAGAGGGACTAAAATTGCATTTAAACTTAAAATCAAAATACAATTCAAATCGACCAACAGATGCTAGGAGAGAATCAATAATCAAACACCAAGTCAAATCGACCAACAGATGCTAGGAGAGAATCAATAATCAAACACCAAGCCTCTGTAGATTGAAACACCATGTTCCAATTCCAAACCAAAACACCCCAACACAAATAACACCATAACCATAACACATTCCTCCAACAACAACAACAATAACATTCATCATCGTTCATAAACAAAAACCTTTCTTTCCCATTTCCAATGTTCCAATCCATTTCCCAATGTCTCAACTCAACAACTTCCACACTCTTCCATGCACGACAAGCTCACGCACATTTCCTCAAATTTGGTCTCTTTTTCGACACCCAATTCACCACAAGTCTCCTCTCTCTCTATTCTCACTACCTTCCCTTCCCACAACTCAAACTTGTTCTTTCCTCTCTCCCTCAACCAACCCTCTTCTCTTTCTCCTCCATTATCAATTCCTTTGCTAGGTCTCGTTATTTCAATCATGTTCTTGGTGTTTTTTCTCAAATGGGTTCTCTTGGTCTTGTTCCTGATAGTTATCTTCTTCCTAGTGCTATTAAAGCTTGTTCTGCATTGAAAGCTTTGAAACTTGGTAGACAGGTTCATGGCTTTGCTTATGTTTCTGGGTTTGGTTCTGATTCCATTTTGATTTCTTCTTTGGTTCATATGTACTTGAAATGTAACAGGATTGAAGATGCACAAAAACTGTTTGATAGTATGTCTGAACGAGATGTGGTTGTTTGGAGTGCTATGATTGCGGGTTATTCGCGGCTTGGACTTGTTGATAGGGCGAAAGAGCTTTTTTCTGAGATGAGGAATGAGGGCGTGGAGCCGAATTTGGTGTCGTGGAATGGAATGATTGCGGGGTTTGGGAATGCTGGGTCCTATGGTGAGGCGGCGATGTTGTTTCGAGGGATGATTTCGGAAGGGTTTTTGCCTGATGGGTCTGCTGTTTCTTGTGTTTTGCCTGGTATTGGGAACTTAGAGGATGTGTTGATGGGTAAACAGGTTCATGGGTATGTGCTCAAGCAGGGTTTGGAATCGGACAATTTCGTGATTAGTGCTCTTCTTGACATGTATGGAAAATGTGGATGCACATCTGAGATGTCTCGGGTGTTTGATGAAATTGATCAAACTGAAATAGGTTCTTTGAATGCTTTTCTTACTGGATTGTCGCGTAATGGTCTGGTTGATACTGCATTGGAGATGTTCAAGAAGTTTAAAGCCCAAGAAATAGAGTTGAATGTTGTTACATGGACGTCGATAATAGCTAGCTGCGCGCAGAATGGGAAAGACATGGAAGCTTTGGAGCTTTTTAGAGATATGCAGGCTGATGGGGTGGAGCCTACTGCTGTTACTATCCCAAGCTTGATCCCTGCTTGTGGAAATGTTTCAGCGTTAACGCATGGAAAGGAAATCCATTGCTTTTCGCTCAGGAAGGGAATTTTCGATGATGTATATGTAGGTAGTGCATTGATAGATATGTATGCCAAATGCGGAAGAATCCAATTATCGCGACATTGTTTTGATATAATGCCAGCTAAAAATTTGGTTTCTTGGAATTCAGTTATGAGCGGATATGCAATGCATGGAAAGGCTAGGGAAACAATTGAGATGTTTAATATGATGTTGCAAAACGGCCAGAAGCCTGACTTGATTACCTTCACGTGCGTGTTATCTGCGTGCACCCAAAACGGCTTAATCGAAGAGGGATGGAATTACTTTAATAGCATGTCCAAAGAACACGACGTTGAACCTAGAATGGAACATTATGCTTGCATGGTGACACTTCTCAGTCGTGTAGGCAAACTCGAAGAAGCTTATTCTATCGTCAAGGAAATGCCATTTGAACCGGATGCTTGTGTATGGGGATCCTTGTTAAGTTCTTGTAGAGTTCACAAAAATTTGAGTTTAGGGGAGATTGCAGCGGAGAAGCTTTTCGTGTTAGAACCAGACAACCCTGGGAACTATGTTCTTCTGTCCAATATTTATGCTTCAAAGGGTATGTGGGACGAAGAGAATAGAATACGCAATATGATGAAGAGTAAAGGGTTGAGGAAAAACCCTGGCTGTAGTTGGATCGAGATTGGACGCAGGGTACACATGCTACTTTCTGGCGACAAATCACATCCACAAATGAAAGAGATTTTGGAGAAGTCGGATAAATTGAGTGTCGAGATTAAGAAGTCGGGTTACCTCCCGATGACTAACACTGTGCTTCAAGACGTGGAGGAACAAGACAAGGAGCAGATATTGTGTGGACACAGTGAAAAATTGGCAGTAGTATTAGGACTGCTCAACACGAGTCCTGGACAACCGCTTCAAGTGATAAAAAACCTGAGAATTTGTGATGACTGCCATGCTGTTATCAAAGTCATAAGCAGATTGGAAGCAAGAGAAATATATGTAAGAGACACAAATAGGTTTCACCATTTTAAAGATGGTGTTTGCTCTTGTGATGATTTCTGGTAACTTGCTCGAGCATACTAAGAGTGGATCAGAAAACAGACAGATTAATCAAGAATGTTTATTCGGGTCACTTGAGCTATTCGAACCACACTTCAGATGTTCAGTCTTGGATGCGAAGGGGGTTTGTTGGGAGTCCTACATTGAATGTGTTTTTACACCGGCTTTTTATGGTTGAATGCCAAATCCAAAGTTTAAGAAATTCAAAGACTTCAATTTGAGATACTTCTCATAATTTGAGTCCTTTTAGAGCCTCAAAATTTTCCAGTATTTTTCTCTCTGGAGCAGATTATGTATTGCTTCTGTTGAAATAGTTTTTTGTCAAATGACAAAAAAAATTTTACAGCTTAAAATAACTGTGATATTTTATGTGGGTATGAAGGCACTGTTTAGAGATGAATTGTGAATTTCAGAAAGGTGATTCTTCTGCATATGACATTGTGATATTAGAGGATCTCCAATTGGAAAACCATTCATAAGCAGTTTCAAGATATATTCATTTGTTGCTGAATCATTTCACACGTTCAGCTGCATTGAATTTATGTTTGGAGAGAGCTTCTTTTCCCCAACGGTTCCAAACATGCACACCTGTGTCCAGAAGTATACTGTCAGACAAAAACAACGTTTATTTTTGTCTGAAAGTACAAACGAACTGTGTTTAACTGTGTTTTTATGGAAGTATACTTCTAAATCCGAAGTGTGTGTAGGGGTGAGAAAATAATTTCCATATTTGGATTGGAAAATTCAAAGTTTTGATGTTTTTGATTTAAAATTATGTCTTCAAATATTGATTTGAGTAAAAGGAGATATGAAGTAACTATAGAGATATAATAAAAGATTTATATATATATTTTACATGAAACTTATATTTAGAGTAAAAAACATCCATATTTTAACCAAGTGAAGTTCCACCCAAAATTACATTCAAATCTGCGACTCTCTAGTCACATAACAGTAATTTCAAATGTTTGTATTAAGTCAAAATAGCATTATACAAGTGTAAACTGGGAACCGATTTGATGTTTTTTAGTGTTATTTTCTCACCCTTTTTTACTTTCAAAAGAATGATACAATCATCTGCATGATTGTATGAATGATGACACAGTTTTTGCTGTTCATGCAGGAAATATTTTAGTGAAAATATTATCTTCATTAAAACGTCCCATTTTAAAAAGTATCCAAATTTTTTAAGATCTAATTCATATACACCGTTACCATAAAGATCAGTTTTTACACTATTAATGTAAAAAGTTTCACAACCATTAGATCATTAATGATATTTAACTTTTACTATAACTATCTTTAAAATCATCTTTATAAATGATTGAGATATGCTGATAGTGTAAAACTTTTAATACATAAATTAAACTCAATTTTTTTAATTGATCTTCATTTTTTTTTTATAATCAATGAACTTCATATTTAAATAAATTAGTTTAACTTATATGCATTCAGAACATAAAATTGTTTAGACAGATCTTACAACATAAATATGCAATAGTATTATTGGTCCCTCTAATTTTAGTTAAATTCATAAATAAATCCGAAGGGAGTAGTTATTTTGGTAGGGATGGAATATTAAAATCAAAATGACTTTGACTTAATGTTTTTTTCCTACAAGGACTTTGACTTAATAATGTTATAAGCAGGAAGGAAAAATATCAGAACAATTAATAATAATGGTGATTTTCATGTTGGTCGGAGAAAAAAATATTGTTTAAGTTCACGTTTGATTAATATTTTAACCAAAACAAGAAAATATTAGTGTGTTGATACACTTTTTCAACATATGAATATTTATTCTTTTCACCCAAATTTAATTTGCTTAAGATTTTCCTATATATATATATATAAATAAATAAAAAATCAACCTGTTATTGACTAAATGGCATCAACCGTATGCAAAGGTTTCAACTTGCTAAAAGGGTCTTCACACAGGAAATTGTCTGGGGACCCTTTAATGTGATGTATATATGTTTCATTGACTATAATTGGTCAAATATAAAATAGTTTATTGCAAACTCAATTATATATTATTAAATTTTAATAAATATTTCTTTCAGTCACAAATATAAATAAAAGTTAAAATATATTTAACCAAAATTTTAAATCAAATACATCTTAATTTTTGTTTATATTTGTGATCAGAAAAAATTATATAGATATAGATATAAAGATATAGATATAGATGAAATACCAATATGGCATGATAGCAGAGATAAATATCCAAATTTGTTAAACATTTGATAGGAGATAGATGAAATGCCAATATGGCCTAGCAACTTCCTTCATAGCTAAAAAAACTTGCTTTTTGGTTAAGTCGTCTTACTTGGTTACTAAGCTAAGTTTATATTGACTTTAACACTTCATTTGTTCATATCACTCCTTCTTGGAACTTCAAAGTCTCTTTAACCTTTACTTAACAACTTAGTCATCACCTCACATTCACCCCTTCTCCTCTTGCTATTCTTAAAAAAATGAAATATAAGTAAAAGTTGGTTGCTGACTCCACTTACCCTTTTGAATCATTTTCTATATATATATGCGAGAATCACTCACCCTTTTCTGCCATGATGACTAAGTTTTCAACAAAAAAATTCATGCTTTAGCTTCAAGTATTTGGATGGTATAGTACTGTCATCAGTTACAAGTTATTAGGAGGTTTTGAGTTTTGAATTTTGACAGTATATTGTCACTTGGCAGCTCCAAACAGGTCTTTACTGTCTTGGTTGTTTGATTGTTTTGTTTGTGTTCCGGCTAGAGTTCGACGAATTCGGGTAGTTTGAGCTCAATCACTTCATTTTTTTTGTTTGTGTTAATTTGGATTAATTAATTGTTAATACCCTTTTGCATGCTTTAGTTAGTCTTACTATTTAATGCAAAATTTAACTTTGGTGGTTTGTTCTTAACTGGAGAAAGGTAAAATATGATGTTGTCAATATTTTAGTATTTTTAATGGCTGGAATGTGTTGAGATGAATCTGCATGAATAGTGTTTGATCCCTGAAAAATGATTCAGTTAAGATTTTGTAGACTTTGTTCATTTGGTGGAAGGAATAAGCTTGTGGTGGTTTATGATTAAGGTTATGTTTAACTTATTTATTTAAGGGCTTATACCGTAAGCACTTATGTATAAGCTATTTCTATAAGAAAAGATAAAACAAAGTCAAACTAGTTTTGTATAAACTATAAGTCGTTTTCATAAGCTATTATGGAGTGCTTATAGAAATAATCTAAAAACAATTTATAAACATATCATAAGCTGTTTCCATAACCTCTTTTAAACCGTCTCACAAGTGTTAATGTCAGTAAATAAACTCAAATAATTCAATCCAAGCAGCCTTTAATGTAGTTTTAGTTCATACTTTTGCTTTTCATTTTCATTTCTCAGGAGCTTATAAGATAAGGGGACCTTTTGAAGTTTGAAGTCTTTTTGGTGCAAAAACAAAAGCATATGGATTTCTTTTGTTTTTTATGAAGTGTGAAACTTTGTGTAGAGAAGAAAAAGATACAGCACATAGTGGAGATAGGGACCCTCCAAAAATAATTAGAAAGAAACAAACCTCAACTAAAGAAAAATGAACTATATATCAGCACATCATCACCTGAGTAAAAACTTTTTATGCTGTTTTTGATCACTTTGAGTCACCACTATGTTATCTCTTTGTTTAATGGACCTTAAACTTTCAATCACCGGTTGATCTCAAGTGGTTATTGAACTACAAATAAGGATGAAACGATCGAGAGGGTGTATTCGAGTTCAAATTCTAACTAGAACAATCATTAGTGCGACTTATACCTCTTAGCCAAACTTTGGATTATCAGAACCCTTTTCTCCTGAGGTCTGGAAGGTTAAGATAAAAAAAAAATTCAATCACTCGAACAACAGTTCCACTGTTCGAGTCGCTTGAGCCTTAAAAATTATTTGGACTAAAAGGAGAGTTGAAATTTTTTCCTGTTATCTTCTTATCTTGCATTAAGTTTCATGTGGCCTTTTTTACTTACACTTGATCTTCAGATTCTTTTCATGTTTCTGTATATTTTTTCACTTTGATTTATGCATTATTTCGAGTATAGATTCCATCGATTTATTCATTAATCTGTTAACTTTGCAGAATTTTGAACACAACATGGCTGAGTTTGAGAAAGATGAAGTGCAAATGATATCAGATACTAATCCAAAACCATCAAATGATCCTGATGATTCTAAATCCAAGAATTTTCTACCTAGGACGCGAAGCGTATCAATTTCTATTCCGATGATTCCTATAGATCCATATGAAAGAGATACTAATCTTAAGGGACACACTGGTCCCTTAAGGAGTCAAAGAAAAACTCCATTTATTCCAATGAGTGGTCCATTATATGTTACTAATAGAGGCGAAAATCTTTTCGGGGAGAATATAATGGCGCCAAGGAGCGGCACGATTGAAAGTAAGACAGAAAAGTTTCCTCTATGTGGCATGAATGAAGATGACTTGCAGAACAAGTATGCTGCTAAAAATGAACATTTGGTAAGGTCTGGTCCATTGGGAATGTGTAATGATCCTTATTGTACAACTTGTCCAACTTACTTCAAGGCTACTCAACAAAGGGATTCAAAAACTTATGGTTTGTTCAATCCTAAGAAGGTATCATTCTTGTAAAATATAGTATTATTTCTTTTATTTTCAGTAATGTTATTTGAACAACAATTTATGACACCTAAGTTCGACAACTTTTTATTTGGTTAACATAGTTCACACACGCGACTGGTTAATATTTATATCAACCATCAACTAAACTTTATTTTAATCATGAATTTGAATGTTATTAACCACAATTTCAGCTGTTCTAACTAATGTAGATATGAACACTTGAAAATTGTGGTTAATCAAGTTCAGTAGATGGTTAATGAGTTACAACATCTGATATATCCATGTCATAGAGATTCGACGAAGTTTTGTGTTGGCTGTTGACTACCTAACACAACCCTCTCCTGTTAAATATTTTTCTTTCACATTTATAGACTTTTTAAATATTTTTCAGTTTCAGAATGCTCTCTATGGAGATGCCAAGGATTGGGCTAGAAGAATTTTTGCTTTTTTGATTCCACATGTACCTAGAGTTATGAACCCTCATAATAAACTTGTACAACAATGGAATAAATGTTTTGCAATTTGTTGCTTGGTGGCAATTTTTGTGGATCCATTATTTTTCTTCTTGCTTTCTGTGAATAAGATATGGTTTTTTTTTCCCTCTTTTATTTAGATTCAAATGTTGCAGATTGTGTCTAGTTAATTGCTAGTCTTTGTTTCACTTAAACAAACTCTTACCACTTATATCAATGACATGGAAATCTTCATACCTTAAAATATGAAGAAGCATTGAAGCTTAAAAAAAAACATTTGAAGTCTATTTGCTCAACATATGGAAATCTTCAAAAGATAGTGAATAATTATTTTCTTTTTGTTCAACACATAAACACTTATAAGTGTTTATCTATGAAGCACAGATACTAATACAGATACCGAATACGATAGTGATACGTCGACACCGATAATGATTTGAGAAAATGAATAACTTGAATATAACGAATGTGTCAGTGTCGAACAGTGGGACACACATTCGATCAGAAGTTTTGGTACTACTGAGGTGTTTCTGCTATAAGCGTTTAATTAAGTTGTTTATCTAAACAGAGTCATAGTCTATTTGCAATTCTACTCAAATTTTTCCTGCTTATTGTTTGCAGATAAATAAATGTATTGTTATTAACACAACTATGACAACAGTGCTTGTTTTACTTAGAAGTATGAATGATTTCATACATTTCCTAAATATTATTCTTCAGGTAATTTTCATGCTGTTGTTTATTCCTTTTAAACATAAAATGTAGAAGGACTTAACTAATTCTTCAAAGTTCATTCTTTGCAGTTTAGGTTGGCTTATGTGGCACCTGAGTCTAGGGTGGTTGGTGCTGGAGAGTTAGTTGACAATCCTAAGAAAATAGCTCTTCATTATCTTCAAACATATTTTCTTTTTGACTTGTTTGTTGTACTTCCACTTCCTCAGGTAACTCCCTCTCCATCTCCCTTTATTGCTTATTAGCATGCAGAAGAATGAAATAGTAAATAAAATAGTTAAAATGAAGTGTCAAAATTGAAAGAAAAAACAACCCAAAACTTGATATCCCCTTTATATGTAGGTATAAATTCAGTATCTCATAAAACTAATTTGAATTTCTTGTTGCTCAAGTAAACAATCTACAATACAAAGTAATCTGCATTGTCTCATTAAATTTGTGATCACTAAATTGAAGAACAATGTATATATGATCATTAAATTTTCACTTGTATGTTTGATGAATGGTTTTTTCTTGCAGATAATGATATTGTTTGTTCTACCAACACACATAGGATCATCAGGAGCAAATTATGCAAAGAATCTTTTGCGCGCCGTCGTCCTTGCGCAGGCAATTCCTAGATTATGTAGATTTATTCCAATGTTAATCTCTCCAACTAGATTCATATTTGAGTCAGCTTGGGCAAGTTTCTTTATAAATCTTTCTACCTTTATGCTATCTGGCCATGTTGTTGGTTCATGGTGGTACCTCTTTGGATTACAGGTAGGTTTGGCTTAATTTCTATTTTTGTAGTGATTATCATTTGAGTTTAATGACTATGCAAATGTTACTTTGTTATATTACTTAAGAAGAACATGCATGCACTGTCAATGTAAAGTAGTTTTATACTGACGTCTAATGAGAATATAATATTTTGCGGTTACAAAGTAAGTTTATGTGGCAATATCATGACTTCTCATTTGATATCAGTATAAAACCATTTTACACCGACAATGTATCTCCATTAAACTCATCACTTCCCAAACCAAATCATCTACACAAATATCTACATGGTGAAATGTGATTACTGATTTTATGACTCTGTAAACTTTTTTTACATCGTCAATGCGTGAACATTAAACTTCTACCGGTTTATTTTGACATGGTTTTACTTTAAAATTCAGTTACATGAAAAGAAAAAAACATGATTTCATGAGAAAAACAAGTTGAAAAACATTTTTTGTTAACCTCAAACTATGCTCATGATAATAAGTAAAGTTTGATATTTAAACCAGCTTAGACCGAAGAATAAATCATAACTGCATTCTACTACCTTTTTTAGAGGGTTAATCAATGTCTACGAAATGCATGCAAGACAACAACATATTTTGTTGAATGTTCAAAATTCATGGATTGTGGACATGGAGGCAATGAGGAAAATCAAAATGAGTCAAATTGGATTCATTGGAAGAAAAATAGCAATGCAAGTGTTTGTTTTACAGAAGATGGTTTTGAATATGGAATTTATCTTAAAGCTGTCAACCTTACTACAACGCATAATGTGTTCACAAGATATGTATATTCATCATATTGGGGATTTCAGGTATGTCTTTAATTTCTTTTTGAAATATAACTATCTTTATCATTTTTTGAACTCATTATGTTTTGTTTTTATTGAAAGTTTTATGACATAAACTATGCCTAGTTATGAAAATTGAGGGAAATAGTGCTTATAATACAAATATTGTTATATTGCATATGAAAGATTCGTTTGGCTACCTGCTATCAAGACACTCGAGTTACGTTCTAGATGTCAGGTCTTGAGTGTAAGGGAGGTGCATTAAGAGTCTTACATTAGATGAGATAACTGATAAGACTTGAAAATTGGGTCACTCTCTAGATGTCTAGTTATGAGTGTGAGAGAGGTGTGTTAAAAGTCACACATTGAATGAGATAAGGTCTGGAAACATGTTTATAACTGAGAGACATTTCTCACTTTACAAACCGATTTTGTAGAATTGAGTTAGGCCTACTGGATGTGGCTGCTTGTATGTTAAGCTCTCACCTCAAGGTGGACCACTCTTTTGGGTCAGACCAGACCAATGTATATATAAGTTCATAAAATCTGAAATTTGATGAAATAAATATATACTAGTATATTTTTCCATAAACCTTATGTGAAATAATTTAAAGCCTGAAATTCCAAAATGGTTCTAATTAATCTAGAATACAATATTGAAATTTTCCTAGGAATAAGATATTTAGCTTTGCCATGATTTTGTGCAGCAAATTAGTACTCTTGCTGGAAATTTGTCCCCAAGCTATTTTGTTTGGGAAGTCCTTTTTACTATGGTCGTAATTGGATTAGGACTCTTGCTTTTTGCTCTTCTCATTGGGAACATACAAAACTTTCTTCAGGCTCTTGGAAGAAGGTAGAAATCTCTTAATTTTCTTCTTCATGTATGCAATGCCTCTTAAAATTTATCAAATGCTGCTAGTTAATATTTGTAGCTGTTTTTTTTTCGAACCAAGGGAAAGAGACTCTATTAATTCAGAGTTCGACTCAGAGATAAGTAAAGTTTGATCAAAAATTGTTCTAGTCAGAAATCAAGATTCAAACTAGGGTTCTCCTCAACAATCATTTTTATCTGAAGCTCGTTAACCACTTGAGTCAAATGACTTGATTAATATTTGTAGTTTTTTATGGTTAATAAATTTGCTACTTGTTATATGTTTAGTATTTTAGTCCTTAATAACATGTTTGATTTAAATTTCATTTTCTTAAATGATCTTAAAGGATGTTGAGCAATGGATGAGCCATAGGCGCTTAGAAGAAAATCTAAGAAGGTATCTGTTTTCCTCATTTTATTCATACTCATATTTCCACCATAATATTTGAATTAATATTATACCTATACCAATGTGGAATATAATCAAAGTAAACATATGAGATGCAACTTAAGTTGATGATATAAAGTGTTAGAGATTTTGGGTCACATATATGATTGGTTGTGATCGGTGATGTAGGAGAGTGCGACAAGCGGAACGTTATAATTGGGCTGCAACTCGAGGGGTGAATGAAGAAATACTGATGGAGAATTTGCCAGAAGATCTTCAGAGGGATATCAGACGTCATCTCTTTAATTTTGTTAAGAAAGTGAGTATATTTGTATTTCTGGCCTCAATTTACTAGTTATATAAATTTTACTTTTTCGAGATGATAAATGTATAATTATTATTAGAGGCGAATTCTAATGTTGTTAGTACTTTAAAATAGTCAAAAACTGTTGTAAAATCTGAAATAGTGACTTGATTGATGTTAGTTTTGTCTAAAACAAAACAACAAATATGTATGCTTCAAAACTCAACTCATATTTGTCAAACTGACACTGATCAGGTCATTGTCTCGGTTGGAATAACAAAGAGGATCGTGAGATTCTACTACTCAAGGACGACGGCTTGGTGTTTGGACACGGTCCACAATAGATCTTGCCATTGTTAGATATATGAAACCATTCTTATGCATTCACCCAAATTTGAACTTTTGAAATATTTTTTCATGACATAGTATCTAAGTTACTATGACCATGTAGCCTATAACTAAATTCCATTATATGTTGTAGGGTCGAATTTTTTCCTTGATGGATGATCCTATCTTGGATGCCATATGTGATAGACTTAGACAAAAAATATATATCAAAGGAAGCAAAATTTTATATGATGGTGGGTTGGTAGAGAAAGTTGTTTTTATTGTGAGAGGAAGATTGGAGAGTATTGGTGAAGATGGAAATAGAGTTCCTCTATCTGAAGGTAGTGTTTGTGGTGAAGAACTTCTCACATGGTGTCTTGAGCATCCTTTTGGAAACAAAGGTTAGATTTTGGTCCTATTTAGAGAAATAACTTAAATAAGCCTTTATGAAATAAACACTTATATTTTATAAAAAAAGATAAAATAAAGTTAAATTATTTTCATATAAGTTATAAACTGTTTTCATAAATTTTCATAGTAAACTTTCATAGAGATTTATAGAAATTAGCATAAAATAATTTATGGACATATCATACGCTGGTTTCATAAACTCTCTCAAAAAGTATCACAAGTCTGAATTCATTGTATTTTCTAGATAAGTTACTTTTTATCATACTTCATCGGTCTCATTTTATCAATTTTGCTTGAAAAATGGAATATTGAGATTCAATGCAATCAACAGTGCAGTTAGACATATCGAGACTCTCCGATTAAAATCAAACACTCCATATGTGTTGACTGCATTGTAGTCGAGTGTAGTTAATCTAAATTTCAACTCTAAACTAAATTATTTTTCGTTTTAAAATATCAATAGATTAATCATTAATTACATTTTTTCAACGATAACTTTATCTATTTGTATCTCAATCTACCCTATAATTAACCCTATGAAGCTAATCAAAATAGCTTCTTCAGATTAATACATGACTCACTTTTTGAGTAGCATATCAAAATAGCTTCGAATAAAACTAAAATGCTTTATTCTTCTTCTAGATTTTGATTTTTTAAAAGCTAAAACAAACATCATAAAAATGTTAAAAAGGAACATATTTGTAAAAAAGTGATTTTATCTTAAAATAAGTTTCATGGTGCGTTGATTATTGTTTTTTCTTAAAAAAACATTTTTTTAAAAGAATTAATCATTTTTAAAAGTTTTTATCCGTTTGTTATAATTTTTCAAAGAAATGAAAATTTAAAAATAATATAAAAATTGTCTAAAATGATAAGTTGTTTTTAATAGTTTCTAAATTTTTTTATAACTATTTTAAAAAATAATAATTATTTTTACTACGACACACAAATACAAAATAACTTATTTTAGAATATATAACAAACTCCTTAAACCATAGACCCTATTATAAAAAGGACATTTTAGTCAAAAACAAGATTATTTTACAATGGAAAAGAGTGCAATTAATTAATTAGTTTCCCTTGCAGTTTGTGGTAAAACAAGGATTCCAAGACAAGGGTTGGTTAGCAATAGGACAGTATTGTGTTTAACAAATGTGGAGGCATTTTCACTTAAAGCAACAGACCTTGAAGAAGTTACAAGCCTTTTTGCAAGATTCTTGAGGAGGCCTGCTGTTCAAGGAGCCATAAGGTATTATTCTCTTTCTCTTATATTTATATGTTACGATGAAAAATAATAACGAAAGATAAGAAATTATGTGTCTTCTTTTAATTGAATTGACTATTTCAATCTATTATATTAGTGTATGGTTAATTTTGCCAACTTAAAATTTTAAATTTTGTGATTTTTCGTGAAAAATGTCTCTCGTACTATATAGAACTGCTCATAAATTTTGCTACCATGTTGATTAAGGAGGTTAAAATTACAAGTTAATTCGTGGAATTATTCACGAGTTTAGGTATCAATTTTGAGTTGATTCGAAAATGAAATCGAGTCTACCAGCTGAACTTGCAATGAACACCATAAACTCACATAAAGTTTTTAACGACTTTTTTTATCTTTTTTGTAAACTCGGATAAACTTAAGTATATTTATATAAACTGAAATATAATCAACTCGGATAAATTCATACAACTTTTTTAACAAATATCATTTTTTTCATCTCAATTATCACATTCGATTTCGTTTCTTCTTTTTCGCTTGATTTTGTTTATGTTAGTCTTTTCTTCTTCTAATAATTGAGTTAAAATTCTAAATTATTGATACATTTATTGTATTATATAAATGTATAAATCATATAAACATATATACATTATTTTTAATATTAATTATTTTAATATAAAATAAACTCGTTCAACGAGTCGAATTTATATAAACCAAATGTGTTTACTTAAACTCTCGATTTTAACGACCTAATTACTATTGTCTTATAATATTAACATGCATAATTTATGTTAGGTGTGAATCACCTTATTGGAGATGCCTTGCAGCAACACGAATCCAGGTTGCATGGAGATACAGAAAGAAACGTCTTTGTCGAGCTTACACTTCACAATCAAATAATGAACCATCAAACTTGTTCATTTAGCTACATGTAAAATGCTATTATGTTTTGTTTTCTTCATTAATTAATACTCTAACACACTAATTTGTTTTAGGAATTAATAATTAGATTATTGTTATGAAAAAAAACACAAATAAACAAAAATGAAAATTTGCCATGTCTTTATATTTATGTTGAATTTGTTCACTATTTGTCTCAATTATTTAATTGTGTTGTCTATTTTATTTTATTTAAGACAATATTTTAAATTTGAAATAATTTTTTTATTTAATTATTAAGTTTCATAAAAAATATTTGTTTTAGGTCTCACATTATGTTGGATTGTCTATGAAAAAGATTCATTTACCAAAAAAAGAATTATTGCAAAATGAATAATTCTTTCAATTCTCAACATAATTTTAATTAACATTTTCAAATTGTACTTAGGATTGTCCTCGAGAATTTAGGTATCCTGTAGGAAGTTTGAACTTGATATTCTATTTTTTATACAAGTTTTTTATTTTTTTATTAATCATATATATATAAATAAATATAATAAGTGAACATTGAAAAATTCAAATCATAACTACATTAGAATTATAGCAAACTTAGTTATATAATGCATCTATCATTATCATACAACCATTGTTCAAAAAAATCTATCAATCTGAATATTTTTTTATTATATAATTTTTTATACTACAATTTTTTTGTGTCCTGAAAATTTAGGGTGCAGTCGCACACTTTGCACATACTCGGAGCCGCAAGTGATTATATCCTTTAATTAATATTACATACTCTCAATTCATTATCTTTTAATTTACATTAGTGATAATTATGAACACACCAATAAATAATTAAGATAATTTAATAAATGTACTATTCTATATATGGTTAAGGGATTTATTGCCAAACTAAGTCCTTGTAATGCATTGAATGCAGAACTTATTGCAATTGTTCACAAAATTAAATTGACTAGAAATTTTCATTTCAAACATGCCATCTTTGAAGTTAATTCTAATGTTGCGGCAAATTTCATCAATAAAGGGCATACCTCTCAATTGTCCCCTTCAACTCATTCTTGATGAAACTCTCAACCTCCTCCAACATTCTAACTGGAAAATTTATGTTCACTTTATTGGATGTGAGCTAATAAATAATTAGTTGTTATGTTAATATTTTTTTTTGTTACTTAAATTTGATCCTTGAACTTCTACTATTTTAAGTTTTTAGCTCAAACCAATCGAAGTGTCCACTCACATCTCACAGTAAGAGATCTTACAAACTACCTTTGACATGATTATTTTAGATTTCAGTTTCCACATTTATCTTAATGTAGATGCTACGAGAGCTTGTTCCTAGCTATCTTCGTTAACTCTTTCTTTTCTTTTTAATGAAAATAAATATATTATTTATTCTTTTATTTATACATCTTTTTTAATTTATGTGAAATATTCAATGAATAATTCATTGTGAGATAAAGGAGGTAATATATTTGGTTTACTATTTCATAACAAATTGTGCTTTGAGATCAAAATCTCAAACCCAAAATTAAAAAGTAAAAATAGCTGTCGAAATTTTTCTTTTTTAATATTTCCAACGGTTGTTCTTTCACCATCAAAATTATTTTATTAAATATTTATATAATTATTTTTATATAATCAATGAATAGGACAACCTCTCCCTAAATATAGAAGTCATTTGAAAATTCTTTTTGTTCCTTTTTATTAGATTCTTTCAAAAAAATTATTCGCTATATCCCCACATTTGTACTTTTATTCTCACATTTTATACAAATACTTATTTTACTATTTTCATTAATTTTTTTTTTGTATTCCACTATATTCAATTTGAGTTTCAAAAAATTTAACACAAATGTGTTTTTGAAATTTGTGTTATGACAAGTTTTCTGAGATATAAATTTTTTTAGAAAATTCAAATTTTATATTATGAATTTTTTTAAAATATTTTTTGAATATATTTGTGTATCTAAAAACTTTTTTCAAGTATTCTAAAACACACAAACGAGTACCTCAAAAAGTAGGGTAAGAGTATAAATATAGTGGTACAAGGTAAAATTTTCTTTTTTCAATCTTTCAATTGCATTAATGATTTTTTTATTAACTCACTCTTATTTATGTTATATTTTTTTGTACAATCTGTAATAAATACTGCAATAAAAACATAAATTAACTCTCATTCTTAAAAGATATTCTAATAAAATAATTTAAATTATCAATAAATTTAATACTACAATAAAATTTATTAATTATTGTGAATTAATCAACCAAGTCTTATATTTTGTGGAAATAAACTATTAACTAATTGGTAAAAGTACCTATTAAAAGAAACTAATTGGTAAAAGTTATGGAATATCATATTGACTAATGGAGTATAACAAAGAACCAATGAGTCGTATGTAATATATGAGTGAACTGATACCTTAAAATTTGAAAAGTTTTCTTGTACGTACGAAGAGGGTGAGAAGTGAGAACCAAGCAAGCACATGCATTGACTAATGCTGCTAGGTTGAAGTCTCGAAGATGCCCCTCCTAAAGTATTATTAACTATGTACACGTTTTTATGAAATATTTTTTCTAATATAGTCAATACTAATATTTTTTTTTTAAATATAAAATCTTCTTAGAATTTTCTTTATAACATATTCTTAATTAATTTGTATATTTTTTTTATAATTAATAATAAATATTATAATAGAAATATTAACTAATTATTTCTCTTCAAAAGTAAATTTATAAAAAATATTAATCTTACAAATTTAACTTCGAAAAATTATTTCAGTCAGAATTAGAATTATTCTTTTCTCTCAAAAGATTTGTTATGAAGTGAAACTCATTAACTACTTGAATTCATTTATTTGGTTAGATGATTTTTTTTATTGATGAAATAATTATCAATTTTAATTTTCTTTCATTAATATGTGTCATAATTAATTATTACTTTATTAAATAATTGAATGTATATTATGACATTCTATATTAGTTTTTTATATTTTGAAATTTTGACATGTAATACAAATAGTTAACATAATCAAATTGATATTGATATACATTACTATAATTATTAATTAATTGATAACTATTAATTGACTGAATAATTAAATTTATATATATAATAACTTTTTATATTTACATATATTTTAAAATTTTATTATTGATTAACTATATTTTTTATTTGTGCGAAATTACTAAAGTGACTTATAATTTGCAATGAAGAGGGTATTTCCGAAGATGGTGACATGTTTCTGCCTTCAACTAGCTTCATTTAATTATCATATTGTTACTTTGCAGGCCTCCCATGCCATTGACTCTTAGCTAGGTTTTGTTTTTTTCAAAGAATTTATATATCTTTTTTTAAAAAAAAATAATAATTTGTATGTGATTTAATATGTATAATTAAAAAGTGATTTAATCAATTTAACAATCAACATTGATTTCAATATGGTACTATATTTAAAAATACAATAATATACTATCAAAGATTTATAGCTATAAAATTATATGTCAAAGAAACTATGCAAGATACCCTATATTTTGAGTACGCCAATAAGAGAAATTGAAAACAATAAAATTACTTCGAATTATAAAACAAAAATACATTTTATTTACTTGAAATAATAAAATTACTTACCAATTCAAAAAAATAATTAGAAGACTTTATTAAGTTTTTGTGATTTTTAGCCTTATGTTTTTAATAGTTTGAGAATTGTTGGACACATTAACTTTTTATTTTAGTTTGTTTTTTTATTTATTCTATATTTTTGGATAATGAATCTTAAATGTTTTAATAATAATTTCTATATTTTTGTTGGAATAATTGGTTTTATATTTTGGTTTTTTAAAATGATCTTTGATATTTTTTACTTCTTCATTTTTAACATAGTTTCTGTGACTTTATTTATTAATAAATTTATTTTTAAATTTTCGATGGGGTAGCATGTCTTAAAAATGGATGGGTAAAATTTTCAATATTTGATGCTAATTGGTCTTCCCGCACCTTTTTCAGACGACGATCGAGTGAATTTGATATTAAACTTAAAAATAAAATATTCTATATTTTGGGTAGAATTTGATATTAAACTAAAAAATGAAATATTAATAATTAATTTAATAACTATTTATGATTTTATCACAAGGGTAATTTTGTCATTTGCATATTATATGTATCATATTTTTATTTACATTCTAACAAATAAAATATAATTATTTAGTTACTCATGATTTTTTTTAAATTTTAAATTATTTATTTAATACTCTCAATGGATAATAGATAATTTTAAATATAAAATTATTTCATTATTTATTTAATTTTTTTAATATGTTTTGTTTATTTATAATATTAAAATATATTAAGTTAATTTAAAAAAGAAAACTAATATGTAATTGTTCCCCATAATAATTTTGTTGTTTTGTTTATTTATAATATTAAAATATAATAAGTTAATTTAAAAAAGAAAACTAATATGTAATTGTTCCCCATAATAATTTTGTTATTTAAATATAATATATATTATTTCATCTCATAATGAGATGTGTATCAAATACATGACAACATAAAATATTGTGTGTATCAAACACATGATATAATCTTTATCACGTCACTATCTTATCCTATCCTTATCCAATTTTATTCTTATACTATATTGTATATATCCTACCGAATGATTTAATTCATATACATGTAAAAAGTTTTTATATCGTTAGTTAATCACTGTCGTTAAATAATTAAATATATTTTACTTTTACCATATTTAATTTTAAAGTCAGTCATATATATAAATAATTGTAAAAAACTGACTAATAGTATAAACCTTTTTACACCGAAAATATAACACTATTGAATTCTGAAAACTAAATTTGAATCTATAATCTCCTGTTAGGCTAAATTAAAAGAGAAGTTTACCATCCGATCATGTTAGAAATGATACTTAATATTAGAAACTACATTCTCAAAATAAGCTAATGTGTACTCAACATGGAATAGACTAAATATAATAACAAATATTCTATTCCTAAAAAAAAAACACATCGTCTGTCTGGTAATAAATGTCTGTGACCATAACAACGCGCACTTGACCACATTGATATTCACGCGCCAAAAACTTCAACAAAAATTGATTTAGTCAAAGTCTTCTTCACAATCACACAAAGACTCACACTTCCATTTTTCTTTGAAGTCCAACTATGTCTACACCAATCTCCCATAAATGCATTCTTTAACTTCAATTCAATCAAATTAGCTTCTGGAGTTTTCACTCTCTTTAACCAGGTTTTATACTCTTTACATTTTTTGGATTTTCTTTCTCTCTTGTGTTTTTTTTTGCTTCTTGTTCTTAGCTTTTAACTTTTAATTTTTGTAGTTTTCACTGATTCATTACTCAATTGCAATTCCTCATAGGTTAGAAATAAACTTACAATGTTTTGTCGTCTTGCTGTTTTTATATTTTTGGTGTATGGATAAAAAAATGAAATCTAGCTGATGAGAATAATAAATATTCGTTTCTTTTTCGTTTTTTTTTAATTATAATGCTACCAATGATCATTTTATAATTGTTCCGAATGAATTTTAACACATGAGATTACAAGACTAAACTCTTAGTACTGAGCTACGCCTCTAGTTTTTTTCATTTAATTTTCCGAATGTAATTAATAAAATTTGAATTATCAACTTATGATTGGTCCGAGTGATAAGAGACTCGAGCATTTAGGTAAGTGGTAAGAGATTTGAATTGTGACTTTGTCTATGGAAAAACGTGATGGAGAGGAGAGAACTCGTAATCCACTTTGTGTGTTCAATATTTTATCCAACAAAGATTTGTCACTTATCTAAACACTTGTGGATATTTTGTACATATAACATGATTATAGAAAAATAAAATGAATTTGTAAGACATAGTTCAACTGACAAATGTCAATATTATTAGGTTGAATATCATATTCTGGGTTCGAATTCGAGACCTTGAGTTGTGTGTGTGAGTTTCTTTACCATTACATCTGCGTACAAAAAAAAAATGTAAATTAATTGAAAGGGTATTTTTGGAATAATTTTGTTTACAGAAGGAATAATATCATCATTAAATATGGCGAAATTAGTTTATATTTGCTTATATTTCAGACCATTGAACATGTTTTGTTTTTTATGTTTGTATTTGAGACTGGGGTAGTATGTGTTGAGTATTAGCTTTGAAGTTTGAATACAAATATGCTTGTAGAAGCAGATACAAATTCAATGTCATAGATGTGTTTGTTAAAGTTAACTAACTCTTCCTTTAAAGCTATAGAAATTGTGTATACTTTGGATGTTACTTGCATTTCAATAATTGTATAGTTAGTTTAAGTCAATAAATGTCTAATTGTTATGATTGGTTTTCTTCCAAGCTTCATAAGGTTTAAGATAAGGTGATTCATTACTTCTCTCTTAATAAAAGTTCCACTTGCATATCTTTTTATGTCATCATAAATTTTTCTATGTGAAGTCAAATATATCATTATAGATTTTTCTTGTGATGCATCGAGTTCCATCTGGCATTGTCACTCGCATACAATCTTTGACTTTTCATATTGCATCGGTTATAGCCAAGTTGTTGAGCTCAAGTAGTTAATGAACTTCAGTTAATGTCGAATCGACCAGGAGAACATGTGTTCGAATGCTGTCTGAAACAGTCTTTGACCAGACTTTACTTACTTCGTAGTCGAACTAGGGCTCCTAATATTGCAGTGATTATGTACTGTTTTATGGTTTTATGTTTTCCCTTTTCATGTTTTGAGCTGAATTGGATTGTTTCATTTTGAAATTGCTGAGATATATATTGATATTTTTCTGTTTTTCATAATCATCAAGGAACCATGAATCATTTTGATAAAGATGAAGTGCCAATGCTATCAGAAACGCGTGCACAACCATCCGATGAACCTGCGAATTCTAACTTCCGAAGGATATCGAGGACACAAAGTGCTTCGATATCTATTCCTATGGCTTCCTTGGATCCATACGACAGACAACCTAATCTTGCCGGACATACCGGTCCGCTTCGTACCGCGAGGAAAACACCATTTGCACAGATGAGTGGTCCATTAAACGCCACTCCTGGAATGGGAAATCCTTTTCAGAATGGTATTGTAGTGGCAGGAAACAAAGTAGGGGAGAACAAGACAGAGAAGTTTAGTACATTTGATGACACAAATGAACATCATTGGAATATTGACAATGACAGAAAAAATGAACACTTATTGAGGTCTGGACAACTTGGAATGTGTAATGATCCTTATTGCACTACTTGTCCTACTTACTTCAAGGTTTCTCAGCAAATAAAACCAAGAGCTTCCACTATATTTGATCCTAAGGTGTGTTTCTTCCTAAAATAGACTATTATTTCTTCCTAAGGTGTTTAGTACAAATTATTTTCTGTTATTCTCACATAACTGATAATACTTTTGTTCATGTTTTGAATGTTTACAGTTCCACAATTCTCTTTATGGAGATGCCAAAGGTTATGGAAGAAAACTTTATTCTTTATGCTCTTCTTGTATTCCTGGAGTGATGAACCCTCACACTAAAGTTGTACAACAATGGAACAAGTTTTTGGCTATATTTTGCTTGGTTGCAATTTTTGTTGATCCATTATTTTTCTTCTTAATTTATGTGAGGGAGGTATGATTATTTTCCTTTTATTTAATTGTAAAATCTTCTAACATCATTTACTTTACATTTTTTACTTGCTTCAAAAAATAAAAACTTCACATTTTCTCATTCATTTTTCTGCAGCGTGATAAATGCATTGTTATCAACTGGACAATGGCAACAACACTTGTTTTATTTAGAAGCATAACTGATTTTGTGTATTTCTTGAACATTCTTCTCCAGGTAATATCTCAACAACCGCCTTTTCGGAAAGTTCCCGTCCGACCTCTCGTTACATTTAATTTGTGCTAATCCATTTATTCATAAAATGATATCAAATTATTACCAAATGGGTGTGACTCATAGTTTACTGATAAGTGGACAAATTGCTCGAGCTGGGGGTGAAGTCCCCCGTAGTACGGCTCAGGGAGAGACGTAGACACAATTGACTGAACTTCGTGATTAAATATTGTGTGTTCTTTGTATGCACTTTTCGTATATGTTTTCTTCTGAACCAGAGTCGTTGTTCTAACAAATAACAACCAAAGCCTTTTTCCATTTAGCAAGATCCGCGTTTGTCGTGTCAAGAATCAAGTCTAATAATGATAGACTATTTAAATATAAATCTCTCTAATGACTTTTCTTATAATTTTCCTTAGTCTCTCTTTACCTTTAGGAAGAAAAAAAGCATGTGTCTTGAATCTTCAACATGGTTGTTGTTGAAGTTGTGAGATTTTAGAGAAAAGGAGGAGAGAAAATAATAAGGGTTTGAATATTATTGATAATAGCTTAATGCTGACTTGATTACAAAAGACTCAATACTAATCTCTATTTATAGAGAAACATAGATTAAATCCTAAATTAGGAACAAATTATAATAATAATGAGAGATATTCTAAGATATCTCTATGAATATAAATTGATCCTAGGAAATAACTCAAGATACTCTAATATAATATAATATAATAGATATTATAAGATATTTTCTAATATTCTAACACTCCCCCTCAAGCTAAAGCTTACTAAGCTTTAACTTGCTACAAGAAAACAATGTTTTGCTCCATAAAAAAGATGGAAAGGCAACTCAGGGATGCATGTGAAGTCGGAGAGAATTGCTATAAATATAGCCTAGCCAGATAGTCTGATTGATCATCAGCCTGAGAGAAATTCATGGCAGACAATTGAACAAAGCAAGCTCCGTTCTTCTAAAAAACTGCATTTGGAAGCTTCAAACCAATAATAATGGAGACTCAAAATATTTAAACTTGAATCTGCTTCAAGGAGAGAGAGGCATGCTTCAAGGAGAGAAAGGCAAGGCCAGTGCATCTGGGACAAATTGCCAAAATAAAGTAAGTCATGAAAATAAAAGACGCCGTCAAAATAACCATCAACGGAAAAAGAAGTCATCACTAATATGATTCATAAGTGGAAAAAGGGACACCACCAAAATGATCGTCGGTGGGAATGGAGGCCACTGTTATAATCTATTAGTAAGAACTAAATTGCATGACAAACACCGAAGAAGAAGCAGCGCGACTCTAACGAAACGAAGCCATGATCGATCAACGGAATAAGAAAATGCGTCCAAAACCGGAGAGATAACGGCTGTTTGAACAATGACACATATTTTCGTTGATCAAAATTGGAGAGTTAGGGCAGATCTGAAAATAGTCACCGATTCCCTTACAGGAATCAGAAAATCTACAACTTTAATCATCTCATCTTGGTTCTGGATCAAAAGCTTAATTCGTTCAATTGGAGCAGCAGCAGTTTTAGACACAGCAGCTGAAACTCCACCCATGAGAAAGTCGACAAGAAAGTTTCCTTTCTCGGCAGGTGCTGCAACAAAGATAGGGGAAGTTGTTGTAGCTCTACATGCTGGCATCATAGGATACTGGCATGCAGGGTTGAGTAATTCCCAAATGACCTCCTTTGGTACATTGAAAGACCAGGAAACCCTTGAGAAGGAGGTCCCCAAGGTCGGTGTGGTGGCACATTGTGGTTAACTCGAACATCTGGCCGTTGCATCTGTGTTTCAAATACTCCGACTATGCTGCGGTCCACCAATAACTTACGTAGATGAAGTGCAATAAGTTCAACTGCCTTGTGAACTCCATCCATGTCCCCTTGTATCTCAACAATACTATCATCCCGTAGAGCAAAAATTGGTAGGTGTTCTGAACCAAGGACGCGTATATTGCAACCTGTGGCATCTTGGAAAGTTTTTATAGTGCCCCTCTGCTTTCCAATCAAGCTTCCTGTTTGAGTATCAGCCACTAGAAGCCTCGTAACACCTGGGCGTTCTGCACTTGATATGGGGCGATCTGCAGGATCACGGTCCACATTGACAACTTGTTTATGAACCCTTAGCAAACCCTCTACCGCTGGTGGTATGGGGCGATCTGGCTCTTCTTTCGCAGAAACCACCATTACCGCTCTTTCTGCGGTTCCTGGCGGACCATCAAGAACGTTAATTCGAGCCCTGGTCTCTTCAGTAATTTTCTTAATAAACTCGCCTTTACGTCCTATGATACTGCCAACCTTTGGTGCAGGAACCAATATCCTGAAAACATTCTCTCCAGGCCAACCAGGCCACTTCTTAATTTCACTCACTTTTGAATCTCCACCAGGTCCCTGCTTTTCTGGAGAGCCGAAATTCTCAGTCACATCTCCTCCATTAGGTTGTTCCTCAATATGCTCTTGCGGAAGAGCATAGTTAATTTCAGGAAAATTTTCCAAATCATTATCATCAAACTAATTTTCGATTTCAGGAGGATTGGCATCATCGTCACCCAAACTTCCCACCTGCTCATCATCATCATCCTGGTGCAGTTGAGGAAACCCAGAGTCATCAATCACATCTCCTTCATCGGAATGGATTTGCGGAAGTTCCATATTCTCAGGCACATAGCCAACATCTTCAACTTCAAAATGTTCCCCAGACATAGCTGTTGCCAAAAAACTGTGATTGTGGAAGATTCAGAAAACGCGGGGGCGATTGGATTGGGAGAAGAGAGGAGAGGGTTGTGTGTGTGGTGTGTGTTTCTGGGGGCAAAAGTTGACAGATCGAAAATTAGGGTTTCGATGCGTGAAAGAAAAGGGTTTTTAGGGTTTGGGCCAGAGAGCTTATGTGTTTAAATAGACTAAGGATAAACCCGCCGGTGATCGGAACGGATAAGGGATATGGAGGTTTAGATTTTATTTTATTTTATTTTTTTTTGCAGAGAGAATAGTGGCAGCGGCGGCAGTAGCGAACTGAACGGAAAACGAGTGAAACGTGTCGGAATGTTGAAAAGAGAAACTATGATTATATTCCCTAACTGTTGGGAACTCGGCAGCGGAATAGAGGCAGAATCGTTCAAGGAGGATCAAAATAGGCTCTGATACCATGTTGAAGTTGTGAGATTTTAGAGAAAAGGAGGAGAGAAAATAATAAGGGTTTGAATATTATTGATAATAGCTTAATGCTGACTTGATTACAAAAGACTCAATACTAATCTCTATTTATAGAGAAACATAGATTAAATCCTAAATTAGGAACAAATTATAATAATAATGAGAGATATTCTAAGATATCTCTATGAATATAAATTGATCCTAGGAAATAACTCAAGATACTCTAATATAATATAATATAATAGATATTATAAGATATTTTCTAATATTCTAACAGTTGTCAAGTTTTAAGTCTAGTTTACCGCATTTTTCATAATTTAAAGACTAAATAACTCTACTAAGTTGCTTCTTTGCAGTTTAGGTTGGCTTATATTTCTCCTGAATCAATGGTGGTTGGTGCCGGAGATTTAGTTGACCATCCCAAGAAAATTGCTCTTAATTACTTTAAGAGTTATTTTTTCTTCGACTTATTTGTTGTATCGCCTCTTCCTCAGGTATATTTCTTCCTATCTCTCAATGCTGTTGTTAAAAACATAAGCTCTTAGCTGCAAGCACATAAATACTTGTTATCTCATGAACTTTGACGTGAAAATAATCTTTCTCCTTGAATATAATAGAGATGCAAGAATCACCTTATATTTTGTGCTGTGGCAGCGTTACGCGAAAGAGCTTTGAAAAATATTCGTTATATTGTTTCTATAAAATGCTTCTTGTTCAAATTAATCATGTTTAAATTCAACATGAGCCACAATCAGTGCACCTTTTTGTGTGTTGGACAGATGAATAAATAGTCCACGGACTTCAACAAATGCTTGAAAACACGATTATAAATGTTGTGAAATGCTTGCAGATAATGATATTGTTTATCCTACCGAATTCGTTGGGGTCATCAGGAGCAAATTATGCAAAGAATCTTCTACGTCTAGCGATCCTTGTACAGTATATTCCAAGATTATTCAGATTTTTGCCTCTGCTAATTGGCCAGTCTCCGACCGGATTCATATTCGAGTCAGCATGGGCAAATTTCATTATAAATCTTCTCATTTTTATGCTATCTGGCCATGTTGTTGGTTCATGCTGGTACCTCTTTGGTCTACAGGTGAGTGAGATTGACATTTGATGCTTCATTTTCAAAAAAAGAAAAAAAAGTTATTTCTGAATTAAATTTCATACTTTGCTTTAAATTCTCACTTTGCATGGAAAATGAAAAAAGAACCCTGCATCTGCACAGAATGAAAGGAAAAAGTAGAAGAAATATTAATTGATTCACTTGCATGCTTTCAATTTATAAAGGTTATGTACACATACCAAGAAAACCAATGAATTTTGTTACTTTTGATGAAATTATTTGTCGTTTCGTGTAATATCCTTAACTATTTATTATCTTAATTCTCTTGTTTCTCACTTTTCAATAATAGTTGCGGGTACTATTGACAAAACAATAGTTAATGTTGTATTGAACTTTGAAAATGACAAATAAAAAGAAACAAAATTGAAAATTCTTCTACAAAACTGACAGTTAAAAAGGAACAAAAAATGTAATATCTTGCAAGAATTATAGTCAAAATTAAGCACGGTAGTGATCATAGTTATAGTGTTTCGATGGACGCTTTAAAGATGAATGGTTCGATTAGAATCAGTAAATGAATGTTAAGTAACTTTCAATTTACTAACTTCTCGTCTTTTATCCGTTTTTCATCTTCTAGAGGGTTAACCAATGTTTGCGAGATGCTTGCCATAATGCTAAACTACTTAGATGCATGGAATTGATTGATTGTGACCTTAAAGTGGATATTGTATCTAATCAATGGAGCGAAGATCTAGGCGCCAAGGCTTGTTTGAATACTTCAAGTAAGGTTTTTTCTTATGGGATCTATGAAGGTGCTGTACCACTTACCATAGAAACTAAGGTTATCAACAAATATGTGTATGCATTGTTTTGGGGATTCCAGGTATGCATTTTGTTCTTTTATATCAAAATCAATAGTTATGTCTATACCATTATGGTTATATACATTTTGTCCTATAATATTTAGCTGTAAAGATTCAAATGAGCTTAATATAATGTGCCTCTGATGAAGATAAGACTTAATAACATATCTTCTCAATAGAACAACATAATAAGAGTTTAATTTTGATACACTGTCGGTGTTAAAAGTTTTACACTGTCAACACATTACAACCAGTTATATGTATGACTTTAGAAATAGTTATGATTAAAATCAAATGTTTTTAATGATCTGACAGAGTAAAAAATATTTACACTAACAGTGCATGTGAATTAAATCCGCATAATAAAAGGGAGCTTTGAAGATAAACAGTGTAATTTGATATGAAAACTTTTGTGCAAAAGTTAATATGGATGTCTCATAACCAATTACGGTTGATGATAGAAAACTAAATAGGTAATTAACAAAACTATATATCTTTTCATTTTCATATGTAGTTTTACAAAATCACATTCATACCATTTTACATTTAATCTTAGAAGTCTCTGAGGTGTAGCTCAAGTGGTTGACCTAGGGCATCCAAATGAGTTTGAGAAGGAGGTCTAGGGTTCATTTGCCTATAAAAAAAGCATTTAATCTTAGAACTTTGGAAAACATGACCCTATATGGGCTCTAATATCATGTCAATTGTCCAGGGCTAACTTGAGCCAACACTAAAATGCACATGAATAGTTTGATATCACTTACCAATTATACCGCTTATGATCTTAATACAGCAAATCAGTACTCTGGCTGGTAATCAAACACCAAGCTATTTTGTGTGGGAAGTTCTCTTTACAATGTCCATCATAGGATTGGGACTCTTGCTTTTTGCGCTTCTCATCGGAAACATACAGAACTTTCTTCAAGCTCTTGGACGGAGGTAGAACAATTTTTTTCTCTTACTTGCCATGCACGTTAATTGTTGGTAACAAATAACAATGGTGCTCCTTTTTCATCTGTTTTCTTCTATATCGATTTCTGTTTAAAATTTCTTTCATTTGAAAATCTAAAAAACAATGTAGAATTTATACAAGTTCTGACTAATTATGGAACTTTGTCAGCAAAGTTCTGATGCGTTTCATCGTTAGGTTTGGAAAGAAATTGATACATTTTGTTCTGTTCTTTTTACAGGAGGCTAGAAATGCAACTTAGAGGCCGTGATGTCGAGCAATGGATGAGCCATCGTCGTTTACCAGAAGGTCTCAAAAGGTATGAAATGCTCTTATTCTTTTAACGAATCACGTCAACATTGCCAAAATGCATCGGTCAATTTATTCAAGTCATTGCTTGTTAACCCCCTAAATAATCATAGTGATAAAGACATAGATATTGATTATTTCAAAAATAAGAACGTATAGGCTTGAATGCAAAGAAATTAGTATCTGAACTATTTTTCATTTTACTTAGGTTTTATGTCACATGAAATTATGGATTAGGCATAATGTACAAAATGATGAATACTATGTATGTCATGCAGGAGAGTACGGCAGGCTGAACGGTATAATTGGGCTGCAACAAGAGGAGTTCCTGAAATAATGGTTCTGGAGAATTTGCCGGAAGATCTTCAGACGGACATTAGACGCCATCTCTTCAAATTTGTTGAAAATGTATGTATTGGAACATTTGAAAAAAGTTCATGATTACAGTTCAATTGGATTTTTTTCATTTGGTTCAAATGTGATGTGAATTTCAAAATCTCATCTATGATGAAACCATTTTGAAGACAAAACTTTATGCATATTCATCATGAAACTAAAACACTGACGCGCCAAAAGCCAAAAATATTAAACAAGTTCAAATGTTCTTTGCAATGATGATTTAATTTTCTCTGACGATCTAAGATTTCTCTACAGGTTCGAATTTTTTCCTTGATGGACGAGGACGAGCCTATCTTAGATGCTATTCGTGAGCGACTAGTACAAACAACATACATCAAAGGAAGTAAAATTTTGAGTCAGGGTGGTCTTGTACAGAAGATGGTGTTCGTTGTGCGTGGAAAATTGGAGAGCATCGGAGAAGATGGAATTCCGGTTCCCTTATCTGAAGGAGATGCTTGCGGTGAAGAACTTCTAAGATGGTATCTTGAACAATCTTCTCAAAGCAAAGGTACAACTATACTTGATGCAATGATGATAAGCTTGTTATATATTTTAGGCAAAATTACACCTGTAATCCTTTTAGTTTGACCTTTTTCTCGAAGAAAATGACCAATCAAGGAAAATGGTCAAACTTAAAGGACCACAAGTGTAATTGTATCTATGTTTCAATTTAAAGTTCTAAAATAAGTAGCAAAAGCTCGGCAACTTGGCCATCAACGTGAATCATCGATGTGGATTCTATTGCAGAAGGTAAGAAAGTAAAGCTTCATGGACAAGGGTTGACTAGTGATAGAACAGTAAAGTGCTTAACCAATGTGGAAGCATTTTCACTCCGCGCCAAAGACATCGAAGAAGTCACAACTCTTTTCGCAAGATTCTTGCGGAGCCCTCGTGTTCAAGGAGTCATAAGGTCATTCAATTATTTCTGTTGATACTTCAGCGTGTCTTCTTCACACACGCACGCGTGCACATATATACACATTTAACAAGTATGTTATTTATAATCATAGTATATATTATCAAAATCATGGCTCTGACATAATGTTTTGATGATTGTGTTATGTTGTTAGGTATGAATCACCTTATTGGAAATCACTTGCAGCAAACAGAATTCAAGTTGCATGGAGATACAGGCAAAAGCGTCTAAATCGAGCTAATACCACACAAAATTATCAAAGATTGAATCAATAGGCTGTATAATCTAATGTTTGATTCACTACACTTTGTTATAGATTGTATTTTATGTAATCTATAGTGCTTGGAATAGAATAGTGGTATGCTTATACCTTTGAAGTTTGGTGTAATTGCTAGGGAGTTATGAAATAGGTGTCATATAATGAATTTATGTATATGTAATTAAACTTTAAATTCATCATGATAAATTTAGCCATGGATATCTTAATTTATGGAAAATGAAAAAGAATCTAAATTTTAAGAATTACAGACATCTGTTATATTAATTGTAAAAATAAAATCTGTTATGTTATTATTTTTGTAGAATTAATATATGGGGTGTTTAAAGATTAATATAACTGTTTATAGTTCTTAAAAAACTAAGGTTTAGTTATGTAATACATAGTGTTTCTTTTCCCACTTCTTATATGCATTTCATAAATAATGATTTATGTGCTAGTTTTACTAATCTTTTGGTTTTTCAATTGTGTTTTTAATAAAATAAAATAAAGAGTTGAAAAGTCTTTTTTACCAAGTCATGCTACTGATAAGTTTTGAAATGTAACATATCTAATGTGTTGGAAACTCACATATGGTTAATTAACTAAATCATTAAAATGTAACATATCTAATGTGTTAGAAACTCACATAAACTTTTAAATTGCCGTATCGTTAATTACAAAGTAGGCAACATTAAATTATTAATATTATCACAATGATGACATCAAACAATCTTTGTTGATCCCTCATTGTACATAACAAAATCACAATTAACTTTGTCCATTTCTTCACCTTAACAACTTTCTCTTTCTCACTTTGTTGATATTTATTATTTATACACACTCTTCTATTCACTCTTCCATTGATCAACAAGCTCCCAAGAATGCATGTTTTAACTTGAATTAGTGTTTGAGTAAGAAAAAAAACTTAGAATGAAAGGAAAATAGTTGGTAGATTTTTCTAGTGAGAATCCCTCTTCAACCAGGTCTTACTCTTTTATTCCAAGTTAATTTATTTTCTCTCTTATTTTTGTTAACTATATAATTATTTGTTCATGGATTTGGAGGTAGCCCAATAACTACGGACATTGGAAGAAAAAGACCAACATAAATAATGAAAATTGATCATCAAATGACACAATTTTTTTGAAATCTTTTCTATTGATGTCTCGTAGATAGCAACAGAAGATGAAAAATATATAATAAGTCTCACATATATTTAGTCATCAGTCTTCGACCATAATGCAGTCAAATACATATAGACCGTCCAATTAAGATAAGACGGTTTATATTTTAAATTCTGATTTTAGTCATCGTCCCCTAACTTTACTGCAGTCATATGTAGCAAATCCAAATTCCATATATTCTTGCTCTCTATTTTGTGAAGAAATGAATCAATTGTTCCATTTTTTCCAATTTTACCCCTGTCCTCTTTGTTATATTATACTTTTTGGGCTGTTTTTGTGATTTTAAAATGATATCACTTTTATGTAATATTTTGCGTACGTTTTAGTAATATTTTACGTAACATCAATTGTTCGGATTAAAAATGTGTCTAGTGTCTGACACGATCTAGGTGGTTAAATTCAATCATTTTTAAATTATTATTGATGTTGACGAGTCAATTTCGTGCCAATGATGTTAAAAAAACATGCACAACTATTTGATGAACTTAATGGATTCTATTTTCCAGAGGCCTATATCAAGGACAAAAAGTGCATCAATTTCTACTCCCTTGATCTCAATGGATTCTTATGAGAAAGAAACGAGTCTCAAAGTTAAGGAACATGTTGCTGCACTATATGCTGCTCATGAAACTGGAAATCTTGTGCAACAAACTGTAGTTGTGATAGGAAACAAAGTTGAAAAGTGCAAGAAAGAAAAATCTTCTCCTTTAAACCATTGGAATAATAATCATGATAGAGAAAATGAACACTTAGGGAAATCTGGCCTACTTGGAATGTGTGATGACCCTTATTGCACTACTTGCCCTACTTACTTCAAGGCTACTAAACAAAGAAGTCCAAAAGCTTTAACTGAATTTGATTCTAAGGTATCATTCTTCTTAAAATTATTTTCAGTCTCTCTGACCTTTATATAAATAAAGAGGTACATGTATTTAATCCAAACAAAAAAGTACATATATTTAATCTAAATCATATACCTTTTTACTTATATTTAAGATCAGAAAGAGTATACTATTTATTTCTTCTTAATTTGATAAGCTTAGTATGTAATAAAAAATTTGGAGATTCTTAATTAAACTATACTATGCTTACTATGTAGCCTACAATTTTCATGTGTGTATAAATATGGTTTTATGTAGTTGTGACTTTTTGCATTTATACATTATTGTATTATTTTTTATAAGCCTACATTATTGTATTTAACCATATTCATATGTTTATTGTTAGACAACAAGATATTCAATGGTATTTCTATGAAAATTGAAAAGCATTCTGTTTCAAAGGCCACTGGGACAAAGTTTACTGCATCATTGTTATACTTGATCTTGTTGTGAACATTTCGAATAAATAGTCATTTTAGTTCTTAAATATGTTAGGTATTGTTGCTATAGTTTATATCGTTAGTCAGTTTAGTTTTCAAATATACTTTTTATTAATTAGTTTGATCTTCGAATATCTTTGCATAAAAAAAAGTTGGTCTTCAAATGTGTCTTCTGTTAGTCACTTTGATCCATCAAATTAATAACTGAAAAGATACTAAAAAAATATTTTTTTGTAATTTCGATATATTCTGAAACTATAGTAACTTCACCTCACATATTTAGGACTAAATTAACTTTTTCCATATGCAGTTCCACAATGCTCTTTATGGGGATGCCAAGGGTTTTGGGAGAAAACTTTTATCTTTTTGCTCTTCATGTGTTCCTGGAGTTATAAATCCTCACACTAAACTTGTCCAACAATGGAACAAATTTCTGGCCATTTTTTGCATGATGGCAATTTTTGTAGATCCATTATTTTTATTCTTAATATATGTCCAGAAGGTATGATTCTTTTTCTAATTTATTTAAGAATTCAATAGACTTACACAAGATATCGTAAAACAATCTTACACTTCAATTCAACGAAAAACTATCATTTTTTCATGTCATATCACTAATTTCAAAATAAACATACGAATCTGAAATAATATGACAAAATAAAGAATTTTTATTGAATGTCAGTGTAAAAGAGTTTTGCATAGACAATATATGTCATTTAAAAAATCTTTATTTAATTGAAAAATCTTGCAATTTGTTGATGCCAATATTCCCCTGCTACTTTTTTCTTTGCAAATTTACACTCCATTTTCCAATTAATTGTATGCAGGATTTTAATTGTATTGCTATCAACTGGACCATGACAGAAACACTTGTTTTACTTAGAAGCATGAATGATTTTGTATATTTCTTGAACATTCTTCTCCAGGTAATTTCTCAGTAGCCACCTCCTCTTATGTTTAATTTGAGCTAATTATTATATTCATAGATTAGTGCCAATTTTTAGTAGCAAAAATATAATCCAGCTCCTAGTCACAATAAGCCATGCCATATTGCCATGTCAACTACCTTGTGTAAATTACATGAAGAACAAATAATAATGAAATGATTAATTTACTCGGATAATTTTTTGCAAAGACTAATATTAGTAATTAATATAACCGTCAATTTCATAAACTCACTAATTATTGGTCCTAACCCACATATTTGAGGGTAAAAAATTTCATAGTTATTAAGGTCCCAAAGTTAAAAAGCCCCTAAAATTTTGTAGGTTAAGTGGAGCCTATGAGTCTACTTTTTCAAATTTATCTTTCAAAAAAAAATTTCAACAAATTTCTTTTGATTTTTTTTTGAAACATAAAATTTTTCGATTTTTTTCCAATAAAAGATTATTTACAAAATCTTTTTACTTTTTTTTTGAAATTTTTTCGAGAAAAAAATATTTTGATTTTTTTTTTGAGAAAACTAATTTTTTAATTTTTCTCACAAAATATTTCAATAAAAAAAGAAGTTAAAATATTTTTGATTTTTTCAGAGAAAATTTTTTTACATTTTTTTCGATATTTTTCTGAGAAAAGTAAATTTCGAAAACTTTTCAAGAAAAAGTTCTAGATTAACAAACAGTGGGCCCATTAGCCCCTTCACTTAAGCCTACAAAAAATAATGAAATAAGAGTCGGTGCTTAAAAAAATTATTTCAATAAGGGGCTTAATAGGAAATTTTTTAAGGGATTTTGGACTTTGGACTTAATTGACGGTCTAGTAATTAATATCGTTAATATTGTTAGTATTTTGTTGAGGGTGGAGATCGAACACGCAATTTCCTTATCACTTCACTCATTAATTCCTCCACTTAAGCCACTAAGTTAACCTTGTATCCCCTTAATTTACTCAGATAATAAATAGGCTGATTTCTAACATTAATTATTAATAATCTATTGTTTGTAGTATTTTTGTGCTAGCTGACGTTTTAGATTAAAAGTGTGTTCCCTATCTGACAAATATCGATATTTGACACCAACACCACAATATATATTATATTTAATTATTTTTATTTTCTTAAATCATTACGAGTCCCGAAATATTAAGGTGATTTTGATTTCAATGTTTAATAGTATATGTGGTTATGTATGTGACCCTTTCTTTTTGATGATTTAAAGCTTAAACAACTTTATCTAATTGCATATTTGCAGTTTAGGTTGGCCTATGTGTCACCAGAGTCAAGGGTGGTTGGTGCTGGAGATTTAGTTGATGATCCCAAGAAAATTTCTGTCCGTTACCTGCAAAGTTATTTTCTTGTTGACTTGTTTGTTGTATTGCCCCTTCCTCAAGTAAACTTCTTCTCCTTTTCCTTTATTCCTTATGCAAACTTTTTCTTTTATCCTTAGGCTAATTGCAATATTAGCTATAGGGGTAAAGTTTGGTGGAATCATGATATGTAAACTTTTTTGAACTTTAATAAAATTCTAGTGTCACTGTAATTTTATCAAATTTAATTCAAAAATACATTAAGTTAAGTGTGAGTATTTTGGATTATTGTTGGTTGAATATATCAACTACTAATTTTAAGTGCACATGCAAAGCAAATTATGAATGTGTTTGTAACGAGTCTTATATTGAGGAGAAAAGAAATGTCAACTTGGTACTGAAGTCGTGAAACTCTTAACTTAATGAATTAATCTTTTGAGTTTAACTCTCCTCATAGACTTAAGTCACAAGGATTTATGTTTTCGTTGAGAGTTAGACTACAAAAAATACTACTTATAGGGTCAATGTCGAAAGAGTGAAAGCCGATGACGTGGACGTTGGCTCTCATAAACGTTGACAAAGTTACGAGTCCCACGTTGAATAAAGAAGAAAGATCAATGTAGTACTTAAGTTATGAAGCTCTATCACCTAATAGACTAGTATTTTGGGTTGTGCTTCTCTGATAGGCTTAAGTCATAATAGTGTTGGAACAAATATTTATTAAACAATTTTTTTAACTTGTATTTTCAAGAAAATAAATTAGTTTAATTACATTTTTTATCCTCTTATTTTAACTGAAACATAATTCTAGTCCCCACATTTTTAAATTTGGAATTTTAATCCTCCTATTCACAAGTTTCAAGATTTTTCTCACAACCTAGTGTGAGATTTATTATTTTGATGTGTCATTTTCATAGATGATATGGAATTACATTTAATTACATGACATTGTTGAATTGGACCATAAAAAGTGGAACTACATGTGTTTTCATTCAGTTATGTTCTCTTCCACTCATTAATATATGCAAAATACAAATTCTGGGAAAGATTGGGACATGTCGTAGACATGCATACTTTAAGTTTTAGATGAGCTGAGAGTTCCAGATACCACAACTTCTACTTCCATTGTGGACTTGTCTTTTTTTCGATGAATTCGTTATCTATTATCTATTTCCTTAGAGTTCTATTTACTTTGATGCCACTGATTGTAAGTCTACTACAAGCTTTCGATTTTTTTAGGAGATTGTCTCATTTTTGGGAAGAGCAAGAAGCAAGACATTTTTTCTCGCTCTTCTACAGAAACTAAGTATCGTGCTATGACAACCACCACATCTAAAGTGGTATGGTTATGTTGGCTTCTTTCTCATATGAGTATCCCTCTCTAGCCCAACACCTATGTAGTATGATAACAAGACTGCTATTCAAATCGCTCATGACTTGGTCTTTCATGAATGCAGCAAGTACATTGAGATTGAATGTCACCTACACACGTCATCACTTTCACCATGACACCATTACTTTAACATTTGGTTTTTCCTCCTTGCCGATTGCTGACTTGTTTACGGCAACTCATTTCACAACATTTTTATTTCTTGATTGACAAACTGTGGATTCTCCTTGTTGATGAATCGCGAGTTTGAAAGAGATGTTAGATAATATATTATATTAAGGATAGTTTAGTCTATTGTTATTATAAGTATTTATATCATTCCATTTCCTTATATTTTTAAGACTTTGCCATTCTTTTCAAACCTTAACAAAGGTCTTCCTCTTCCCTTCATTTTCCTTTGTCTTTTTAATGTATCATCATTGTTAATTTAGAACAATTGAAAATAGAAGAAGCAACTATATATGTGTATATACTCATCAAACTTCTCATATGACATGTATATTGTGAAATATGTGCATGCAGATAATGATACTATCTGTCTTACCAAGGCACTTGGGTTTATCAGGAGCAAATTATGCTAAGAATCTTCTACGTGCAGTGATCCTTGTGCAGTACATTCCAAGACTATTTAGGATTTTGACTCTGCTAAATGGAAGGTCTCCAACTGGATTCATATTTGAGTCAGCATGGGCTAATTTCATTATAAATCTTCTCATGTTTATGCTTGCTAGCCATGTTGTTGGCTCTTGCTGGTACCTCTTTGGTCTACAGGTGAATCAAATTTTTTTCTTTTCTTTTCTAATTGATAGTATGCTAATGCTAGTAATCTCTTTAGCACCGACACTTCTGATCGAAGACGTGTCTCGGTGTTTGACATGTGTCGGTGCCTGATACCAACACGACATTGTCATATTGATTACGTTCAATTAATTCATTTTATCAAACTACTACAGGCATCGGCGTGTCAGTGTTGTGTTTGGTGTTCGTGTCAGTATCCATGCTTTAGTAATATGTGCTCATAAATTAATCTTCTTAACTGATTTATAAATATTGATAAATTTGCTTTAGTAAATAAAGGTTAATGTTTGATTATTAACTTTCTCCTTCTTCCAGAGGGTTAATCAATGTTTGAGAGATGCCTGCAGTAAGTCTAACATCAAAGGATGCATTGATGTCATTGACTGTGGACATGGTCGAACTGGAAACAACCAGTCTGCAGCAGGCCAAACATCATCTATGTGGAACAACAATTCAGATGCCATTGCTTGTTTGAATCCTTCTCCTAATGGTTTTCGTTATGGAATCTATGTCACTGCTGTACCACTTACTATTGAAACTAGCATAGTCAACAAATATGTGTATTCTCATTTTTGGGGATTGCAGGTTAGCATTTCATTTTTTTTCATTTTTAGTGTCTTATGATAGAACGTTATGGCGTCGTTTGATTCATGTAGTTGATCCTTATGTGAGATAAGGCTTGGTTGTTGTTGTTGTTCCTTCTGTAGTGATCAAGTATATTTTGTCCACCGAATTGATGTGGTACGAGTGGTAAGCAAACTGGATCTCTTAAGCATATTGTCATAAGTTGATTCCTGACTTGTCCGTGTGAAAATTCACTATATGAGAGAGATAACTCTGAAATTTGTTACAATTTCCAAATCCTTGAAAGATTAATCTTTATAGTTGTGTGTCGAGCATAATACAAAAAAATAAGTATATTTGATCCTATATTTGTAGTTGCCTGCAGAGGATAATATAGAAAAATAAGTTCTTGACCTAGTTATTTAATAAGCTTGGTCTGGTTTAGGGAAGGTATAGACTAGGTCATCTATTTCTGATGGACGGTTTGACCTATTTCTACCCTTAGTTATAGGACTTTGATCATGAATGTTTTAATATCATATGAAGACCTATCTTGGTCCTACACTAACTTAAGTTCTTCACTACTAGCATATGAATGGTTTGAGATCTCTTATCAATCATCCCTTTGTGATCCTTATTGCAGCAAATCAGTACTCTGGCTGGTGGTCTAACCCCAAGCTATTTTGTATGGGAAGTCATGTTTGCAATTGCTATCATAGGATTGGGACTCTTGCTTTTTTCACTTCTCATTGGAAACATACAAAACTTTCTCCAAGGTCTTGGAAGAAGGTAGAACTTACTCCTCTCAAATGTTGTTTCCCTTATTAAACTATTGCAGACAGATGAATGAAAACCATCCTATAAATGTGTGATACATATTGCTATTATTTTGGTCTCAGATATTTAAGTTGGATTAGTAAAAGTCCTCTATAAATATTATATCATGATAATTCTATGTAGGCACTATTTTTTTAGAATAATTTTGATTCATAGTAAACGTAAAACTTTTTACACTGTCAACCAATCACAAATCATCATTTGTATGATACATCGTCGCTTACCTGTTTGCAGGAGGCTAGAAATGCTACTTAGAGGCCGCGATGTTGAGCAATGGATGAGGCATCGTCGCTTACCTGAAAATCTAAGAAAGTATGCAATAAAATGCTCCAATTCTTTGTAATAAATCACACTTACATTGTCAATAAAAAGCATCTGTCAAATTCATGCAAGCATGCATGAAAATCAAACATAAAGACTGAATGCTAGGAAAATATGTTACATGAAATTATCGATCGATATAAATTTTGTGCAGGAGAGTGCGACAGGCCGAACGATATAATTGGGCTGCAACAAGAGGAGTGAATGAAGAAACACTTCTCGAGAATTTGCCAGAAGATCTTCAAACCGAAATAAGGCGTCATCTCTTCAATTTTATTAAGAAAGTATGCACTAGAATTTTTTTATTTTTTTCAATTAATGCATAGCCAAACAAGAATTTGATTTGCATTAATAATGTATGCAATGGTGAGAATGTAATGTGTGTGCAGATTAGAATTTTCTCTCTGATGGATGAACCTATTTTGGATGCTATTTGTGAGAGACTAAGACAAAAGACATATATAAATGGAAGTAGAATTATGAGTTATGGTGGTGAAGTTGGGAAGATGGTTTTTGTTGTGCGTGGAAAATTGGAGAGTATTGGAGAAAATGGAATTGCAGTTCCTTTATCTGAAGGAGATGCTTGTGGTGAAGAACTTCTAACATGGTATCTTCAACATTCTTCTGTAAGCAAAGGTGAAAAATAGCTTTTAGTTTAAAGTAGCTTCTTAATTAAGTTACTTAGAAAAACCAAATTTGAGAACTTTCGCAACAACTTTTAAGTGGTTAATGAAGTTTAAATATGTGTTTAGTTACATTTAGTAGATGATTAATAGATATATTTAGGTGTTAAAATTCAACTGTCAATTTGAACGTGATTAACTATAATTTTCAGCTGTTCAAATTTACGTGTTGTTGAATGTCTGATTATTGTGATTAATCCTGTCTAATTTGTGGTTAGTGAAGTTACATCCATGGTTAATTGGTTTTGATACTTAGTATATCTATTAATCATCTATAGAACGTAATCAACCAAATATTTGAATTGAGTTAACCACGTAAAATGTTGTCACAAAAGTTGTCTAAAGTCTAAATTTTATAGTAGAAAAATCATTTGTCTTAATTAAAATAACTTTATGGTTCATTCCTTAAGAAAAAATCATTATAAGCTTATTAATGTTTACAGAGAAGGTAAATGAAAGAATTTATAAATAAATTGAGATGGAGAAGCAAACTTCAAATTATAAAAAAAAAGCTGTTGTTTTCTTAAAGTGCTTTTTGATGAGTTCATCCAAATTGGTTGAAACAAGTGTTTAATGTTTTTAAAATAGAGGAATTAATAATTGCCCTTAATACCATATGAGAAACAACATGGTTCATTGATATGTTTTCTCTTGCAGATGGTAAAAAAGTAAGGCTTCCAGGACAGAGGTTGCTTAGCAATAGGACAGTAAAGTGCTTAACAAATGTTGAGGCTTTTTCACTCAGAGCTGCAGATCTTGAAGAAGTCACAACCATTTTCATGAGATCCTTTAGGAGTGTGCTTGTTCAAGGACCTTTAAGGTAATTCATTTCTTGTTTTGTTGAATCTTTCTCATGGTTTTGAGTTCACACATAAATAACCGATTGATTATACTTAAGTAATTAATGAACTCTAATTAAGGATAAATCGTTCGACACGGATTTGAATTTTGGTTGGATCAACTTATCTCTCAGCCGAACTTTGAATTAGTTGGACTGATTCTTTTGGAGCCGAAAGTTGAAACAAATAATTAGATTAGACAATATATCTCAAGTTTGAACTTGATACATTGCAGTTGTGTTGTATATGTGAATTTTTGGTGACATTTATCATCTCTGTCTACAAAAGAAAAATAAAATAAATAAGTATGACTTTAATGGAGAGTGCTACAATGGTTGATTTTTATTAAGATTTGCCCACAAGTATAATATTTGATATTATGAAATTGAATGGTTGATATTGGATACAACACCTTTGATCCAAATCATTCTTACACTCATCAAGAATGAAAATTGAAGGAAATATTTCCCACTAGTATATATGTCAAGGGATGTAGCGGATATTTGCAGATAAAATTTACAACAGATACGAGATAGGTAGGTTAACGAATATTTTAACTACTCGTTAGTTAATAGATATAGAGACAAATGTAATGATAATCGTATCGTTAAAAATTAATAAAATTATTAAATTTTATTTATATGTTAATATATTTTATGATACATTTTGATTATGTATTAGTGTTTTAATATTTTTTTTATATTGACAAAAGAGAAAAAAAAATTGTACATAATTAAATAAAAAAGTTATACATAAATGACTTTTTATTTAAATAATAATATCTACGAATATTTAAAAACTCATTAAATATCCGTTTAACGGATACTCGTACAAATACAAATATTATTTTTATTCAACAGAACAATAACAAATAATTATTATCCGTACTCATAGGTATCTGTTATCATTCATATATATTAATATACATCACATGTTTGTGATTTTACTGCTAACAAATCCTATTTCTGTTTTGAAATTCATAGCTCTGACATAATCATATGATCATTATATTATGTTAGGTATGAATCACCTTATTGGAGATCCCTTGCAGCAACCCAAATTCAGGTTGCATGGAGATATTGGAAGAAACGTCAAAAGTTATCAGATCAAACATTGAAGTTATAGGTTGTACCATAATATATATGATTAGGTATATTTTGTCAACGGTTGTACTATAATGCTTGTACAACTAATTATATTCACTTTGCTTGTGACCACATAAAAATGTTCATTTTTAAATTAAATAATAACAACAATAATGGAATGCTAGTACAAAACTAGTGTTGCTTTGCTTATAAGAGTCTTTCCCTTTTCTTACAAATTTGACAATTTGTCTTTGCACTATTAATAGGTGTGTATGCAATCAATAATGTATATGTGTACGTGCAAAAGATTTGTTATCTTAAATCAAGTTATACTAGAGTAATCTTTTCCAAAAATATATATTTGCACTTACGTAATACTACTAGCTCATATCAAATTAAGTAGAAAAAGACAAAAAAAACAAACCTATTATTGTATTTTTGTTGAAAAAAAGCATTTAATTGAAATTTTTATATATTACACATTTTTGTTAGAAAAACTTCGCTCACACACCTAAGATAGAATTTTCATATAAAAACACACACCACAAATAAATGAATAAAAAAGCACACGATAATTTATGTGGTTTAGTGTCTCTTGCTTACATCTATGAAAACATCTCAACATAATTTATTCATAACTCAACTTAATATGTGTATCATCATGCAATACTCTTTTACATCTAAGAGTTGCAAGGAATGATAACACTCACATCTGAAAATGGAGATTCTCCAACTCTTCTTATGATGACTCAAAATAGAGATTCTACAACTTTTCTCATGATCACTCAAATTTGGAGATACTTCAACTCTTCACTAGTCTCTTTATTTATAGGATAGATAATTTAGTTTCGTCCGGAAAAAAGATTAATACCCCACAATTTCAATGAGTTCTAGAAACTCATAATTCATTTTTTTTAAGTTGAATATGCAAGTCTCAATAGTCAAATTCAAAGACCTTGAAATTCATCATCTTTTTCATGCATTAAAATTTCACACCTTAAAATTTGAATTGACTTCCAACACTTTTAATTAATCATAATTGTCATATAATTAAAAAATTTGAGTCATAATTATTTTAAAAATTGCACATGTATGATTAGTTTCGACTTGTTGATAATTTAAATATTTTACACAAACAACATATAGAAATTAAAATAACTTTTAAAATAAAAAAGTATTACATATACTTAAAAGTGGGTTAGTGCCTGAAAATTATTCAAATCTTAAAAAATAGTGACATCCTTTCTCGTAAATAGAGGATTATGTATAAAACATCATTGCAATTGATCAAACCAATATCTCAACTACAAAGACGTGAATAATCCTAAATTTTTACTTAAAAGTGATAATACCGATCATCATACAAAAATTTAAACAATTTTAAAAATAGCAGTGAACTTCAACTAAACAAATTTTATACTACCATTAACTACATACATTCACACAATCAATGATAATAAAAATCCAAATTTCAAAAATCTTAAAAATGAAAATTAATTTAAAAATTAATTTAATAGTGTGAATGCGTACACTTAGTCGGTGAGTGTATCAAATCCATTTCCCAATTAAATTGAGATAAAAGTCTAATCATGTGAAGTACATGAGTATCTTTGAAATAGATCTCATTGTGTGTTTCTACTGGTTTATAGCTGTACACGTGCCAAATCTTGAATCTCAGATTATCCATCCCTCCCAATATCTCTCTCTTGCCTTACTCGCGGTCACGACACGTGACCCGTCACTTTCCACCACGTGTCAATGAAAGGATCTTTCGGTATCGCCTTTTCTAGAATCCTCACGCGTAATTCCAATCTCACCGTAACAAATCCAACCATCTCAACCGTTCACTCACTCAAAGTGTCCAAATATCGGACACGCAACACTAGGACACGTGTCAAAAAACAAACGGTCAAATCCGAATCACTATTATATAATCTTATCCTCAACCTTGTTTCCTCTCTATAAAAACGCACTTTCCCTCTTCTTTAATTTCCCTCACTTGTAATCACTCTAACCGTACCAAACAGCAGAGAAAGAAGAAGAAAAAAAAAGTTTCAAGTTCTGCTTTAACTTTTAAGCTCTTACACTAAAAAAAAAAAAAAAATAACGGCTTCGTATTTTTTTCAATTTTAATTAAATTTTATATATTTTCTCGGAAAGAAAAGGAAAATGGCATTGAGTATGACTCACCAGATCGGAAGCCTAGTCGGAACTCCAGTGCCGTCAGAAACAACATCGGCGGAAACAACATCAACGGTGAACGCGGCGGCGGTGTGGAAATCACCGGCGATGAATCTCCGCGTGAAGGCGAGTAGATCAGATGTTATCGCGGACGGATTAACACCGCCGGCGAGTCCGTGTAGGTCGCCGGTGTTAGGCGGAATCCGGCCAGATCTAACAGCGGCGTGTCAAGCTTTTACGATTGAATCAGAAACGGCGGTGGAGAAGGAACATAAAGCGGGATCGAGATCCGTGAAAGGGAATGGAGTACCGGTATATGTGATGATGCCGTTGGATAGCGTGACGATGACGAACGGTGTGAATAGGAAGAAAGCGGTGAATGCGGCTATGGCGGCGTTGAAGAGTGCTGGTGTGGAAGGTGTGATGATGGATGTGTGGTGGGGATTGGTTGAGAGAGAGAAAGCTGGTGAATATAATTGGGGAGGTTATGTAGAGCTTATGGAAATGGCGAAGAAGCACGGACTTAAGGTTCAGGCGGTTATGTCGTTTCATCAATGTGGTGGTAACGTCGGTGATTCTGTCACGTAAGTCTCTCTTTCTTCATCTTCTTCGTTTTTCTTTTTTTTTTTTAGCATAATTATTATTGTTAATTATTTAATTAGGATTTGCTTGCTATTATTTTACTATCATTTTTTATTTGCACCTCAATAATAATAATAATAATAATGCTATTTTTTATTCTAATGTGATTGTGGAAGTTTAAACTATTATTGTAAAAAGTATTATCTCCAGAGTCACAAGGAACTTATTATTAAATAATTTTAATATTCTGGCGACAGGAAAGATTTAATGTACATAGTTGTTTTAGAATTTATTAACTAACTTTAACTTTTTCATAATTTGTGTGAAAAAAATTTATTAGAAAGATAAAAGAAAGGCAAGTAGATAGAAAGAAAGAAAGTGAAAGAAATAAATTTTCTTTTGTTTGGTTGGTATAGATAGAGAAAAGAAAGAAATAGTGCTATTTCGTAAATGACATAAGTACCCTCAAATAAAAATAAAGTGTGAAAGAAAATAAAATATTAAATTAAGTTTTAATTAAAAAAAGAAGTTCGTGTTCATTTATATCATAAGATAAATAAATACTAAGAATAATAATAAATTCAAAAATATTATTGATAACTTAAATTAAAACTAAGTCAAGTGGAAGATTTTAAAAAAGTAGTGGCATTATTATTATTGAAATTTTTTAATCCTTATCAGACATTTTTGTCATTTTGTCTAAAAAGCAACTTTTCTACCATCTTCCTTCCAATTTGGAAAGATGCACGTTTTGTGTGGGTCACAGAAAAAATAATTTCCTTCCTTCCATTTTTAGTGACAAACCAAACAAACAAAATGCTTTTGAAATTTGTGTTTTTATTCTCTTTCTTAGTTTTCCTTTCTTGTGATCCAAACATTCCATAAATGTGGATGTGGAAATGGAAGGAGTGATAATGAGTGATTTACTATTTTATCAAAATAAAATTGCAATAATAATTAGGAATAAATTTAATACCAATTTGGCTCCCATTGTAGCCCATTTGGTCTTTTTAGATTTTGAGAGTTATCAAATGATATTATTTTATTTCTATAATATTTTTTTAGTAAATATTTTACGGTTTTTTTAATACTATTTTCATTCTTTTTTTTGGAATAAATTTAATACCAATTTGGCCTCCCATTGTAGCCCATTTGGTCTTTTTAGATTTTGAGAGTTATCAAATGATATTATTTTATTTCTATAATATTTTTTTAGTAAATATTTTATGGTTTTTTTAATACTATTTTCATTCTTTTTTTTTTGACTCAGTACTACTTTCATTTTTATATGTAAAATTAAAATTGTTTTTCAAAAATAAATTTGTCGACTCTCTTCAAATTATAAGAAATATTAATTTTTTACATAAATATCTTTAATTAAATTTAAATGATTAAAAGACCAGTTACATTTTTATATTTATAATTGAAGATTAGTTTTAAAAAATCGATCACATCACTCCACTCTACTTTCCTTGTTTATTGTAAGACAATATAATGAATTACTATCATTTGATGTCTGTGTAACACAAAAATTAATCTCATAATTTACTGTTATGATAAATAATAAAGTTATTATTGGGATAGTCCCCATTTGATGTGAGTATTAAGCCAAAAATATTTGAAGTATGTGGTTTTGTGATGTGAAGATTAGGCCATAAGTTTTTGGATTGGACTTGGTATTTTTTCATATTGCTTCTATATGTGGCTTTTGTGTTTCTTTAGATGTGAACGACTTGAATGGGGAAAGATTAGTTGGAACTTGGAATTGGATCTTGAGAATTGTACATTTTTAAAGATTACAAAAATGTTATTATTGTTTGACTATTATTGTTTATTGTAATAATTAAAATTGAATTTAATTTGTTTTCACTTGTATACTTACTATTCTACTTCGTAAATGAGTTGTTGTAATAATTAAAATTGAATTTAATTTGTTTTCACTTGTATACTTACTATTCTGCTTCGTAAATGAGTTAAATGCTTCAATTTTTTAACTAATTGTTGTTTATATATAGAGATTGAGTTAAATACTTCAATTTTTTAACTATTTTTTGTTTATATATAGAGATGTTAATACTTCAAATTTTTAACTATTTCTTGTTTATATATAGAGATGTAGAGAGTAACTTTTAATCCCCTATAATTATAAGTTTCTTCCACAATTGCACACAAATTATTCAACAATCGGAACAAATTAAGAATCTTAGTTGATTTACATAGGAAAGAAATTATGAATTATTTTATAAAATTATTATTTGGGAAAATAAACATTAATATACGACTTAAAATTTGGGATAATTTGAAATATTATTTGGCATTGTTTTTTAAATATTTGCAGTAGGATAAAATTATTTCCAATATTTTCAAAATTGAATCAATCGAAAGTACTCTAATCACTAATCACTAGGATGAACTTCGAATTAACATGATTTGTTTTTCTGGGAACTGGCGAGTAAGCTCATTATTTATATAAAATAAATAAATAAATTATTTGTGGTTTCTATTGAAGAGTTTGGTTTCGTGATGGAAAAGGGGTCTCTTACGTAAGGGTAGACCAAAACCAATTCACATGAATCACATCGCCAAAAAAGTGGACTTGCTATGATGAGATTAGTGGGCCCAATATCTCCAGTTAGACTTTATGAATCTTATGTTTGTGTCAGAATAAGAATTTCAATTTTTTGGCTTATCGTAACTTAAACTTGGATCTCAACAGATATGTTTTTGAAAATACAATATGATAATTTGACTTTAGAAGTGTGTATTTTGGTTTTGCGGTTACAGTAGTTGATTTTAATCATATTATTACTAAGGTGAATTGAATATAAATTCAACAATAAATTATTTGAGGTTAAAAATCAATTTTTTTATTTCAGATTTATCTAAAACATGACAAACAATTTAAATTGATAAGATAGTATCAATCTTAAGGAATTAATTATGCCCTGTATAGTATGATATCAATTTAACTAGGAAGACATGGGAGGGAAGTGAAATTGAACCAGTGCCAGTTACTACGTTTATCTTCTGTCTAGTTTTTTAATTGCATTAATAGTAAGAGACCCGTGAGCACGTGTTCAATGTCGTAGTTCGAAAATTGTGTCATTAATAAAATGATTAGTTAAATATTCAATGAATAGTTATAAAATTTTATTACATAATTATGTAATTTTGCATATACTTTTTCAGCAGGCCATAAGTTTGACAACAAATTAATATATGTTTGGACTTTTTGTGTATTGTTTATGGGCTTATGGATGGTTGTTATGTTTTCCAGTATTCCCTTGCCGAAATGGGCTGTGGAGGAGATGAATAAAGATCCTGATCTTGCATACACTGATCAATGGGGAAGAAGAAACTATGAATATGTATCACTTGGATGTGATACTTTGCCAGTACTCAAGGGCAGAACTCCAGTTCAATGTTATGCTGATTTCATGCGTGCTTTTAGAGATAATTTCAAGCACCTTCTTGGTGATACCATTGTTGTGAGTACCTTCCCCCATTGTTTACAATACTACCTACTTTTTTTTTATTCATGTGTGTTTTCCTGTTTTGTATTTTTTTGGTTTAAATTATGAAAATGTCACTTTATTTTTCCATTATATCTTGTTTTCATCATAAAACAGAAAGATGTTCTCACTCTTTTTACATGCAAATTTGGAAGTAGAAAACATAGTAAAAGAAGATCGAATTTTTTACATTTAATAGGAAATGCAATCTTTGAAAACAATTTGGCTCATAGTGATTTAATGCTATGTATAGTTTCTTACATGAACATTTATCACTGTCACTATTTAGGAAATCCAAGTTGGGATGGGGCCAGCCGGTGAACTTCGCTATCCATCATACCCAGAGCAAAATGACACATGGAAATTCCCAGGGATTGGTGCTTTCCAATGCTATGACAAGGTATATTTATACATCTATATTTTTTTCCCTCATCCTTTTTAACTCTTTTCCTTCTTTAATTGTTTTTAAGTGTCACTTTGTTTTGTATGTCTTATATTCTTAATTTATTTCAATGCAGTATATGTTGAGTAGCTTACAAGCAGCAGCCGAAGCTGCGAATAAGCCCAATTGGGGAAGTACAGGCCCTACTGATGCAGGCCACTACAACAATTGGCCAGAAGACACTAATTTTTTCCGCAAAGAAGGCGGCGGCTGGGACAGTGAGTACGGCGAATTTTTCCTCACATGGTACTCTCAGATGCTGTTGGACCATGGTGAGAGGATTCTCACATCAGCTAAATCAATCTTTGACAACACTGGTGTTAAGATATCAGTCAAAGTTGCTGGCATTCACTGGCACTATGGAACAAGGTCTCATGCTCCCGAGCTCACAGCAGGATACTACAACACCCGTAACCGCGACGGCTACCTTCCCATCGCTCAAATGTTGGCTCGTCACAATGCTGTTTTCAATTTCACATGTATTGAAATGTGTGATCGGGATCAGCAGCCCCAAAACGCACTCTGTGCTCCCGAGAAGCTTGTGAATCAAGTCGCTTTAGCTACCCAGAAAGCGAAAGTTCATCTCGCCGGTGAAAATGCATTGCCGCGGTATGATGAACATGCTCATGAACAGATTTTAAAGGCGTCTCAGTTGAATGTTGAAGGTAACTCAGACAACGCAGAGATGTGTGCATTCACATATCTTAGGATGAACCAAGAGTTGTTTCAACCTGATAATTGGAGAAAGTTTGTGTCATTTGTGAAGAAGATGAAAGAAGGGAAAAGTGCTAACAAATGTTGGGAACAAGTGGAGAGGGAAGCTGAACATTTTGTGCATGTTACACAGCCTCTTGTGCAAGAGGCAGTTGCAATGATGCACTAAGAATTGTTTAACCAAATATAGGGTTTAGGGTACAGTCACAATTAGGCGATGAAAGTTTTAGTGAACCATCAGCCTGATTTTTGTGGCTAAAGATGTATAAATTTGTACTGTATCCTACTTCATTATGTTACCTTAGACTTCTCTATTTGTTACCCTTTATTTATATGGTATAGATAATGTATGTAGTATGAAGATCTTGGAGGCAATGTCTATAAAAGTTACTTATTCTTACATCATTGCAATGAACTGGTAAAATAAATGCCATTCCTTAATCCACAGGAATTGCTATTTTGTTCTTTGGGTAAGAGACAAAATTTAAAGTTTGAGTTAGGGATATTTCGGTCATGGATTAGTTAAAAATTTAAACTATGAAAAAGTTTCTCTCTTATAAATTTATAAATTTTGTGAAGCTTTTAATACAAAACTCTAAGTTGTCTAACATTTTCCCCTATGGTAGAAATTTAATTTAGTGAGGTCAAGTATACAATTTATCTCTTATACATAATCATAATCATATACATACCAAAAATGTTTTTAATAGTATTAAACATATTTTTGGTGGTATTACAGATGACAACCCTGTGCAGATTTGTATAATTTTTGTAATATTTTATTTTGTATTTAATGATAACGAGTCATTATTTTATTGCTTATTGATAGATGTATTTTTTTCTATAAATATATAATTTTTGTAATATTTTATTTTGTAGTGAATGATAACGAGTCATTATTTTATTGCTTATTTTATTGCTTATTGATAGATGTATATTTTTTTTATAAATATTTATTGTATAAACCCTTCACCAGTTGAATTTTTTTGGAAATGTCTCTGTTCGTGTTACTATTTTATAGAGAAAAAAGCATTTAAATACTACCTAATAAAATGATGTCAGAAAATAATATGGTTATTAGTTTTTTTTTTCTTCCCGAATACTAGTCATCTTAGACTATTTTTAATAAATCAAGGAACTATATTAATAAATTAGAGTCTAAGGTAAGTCAAAGATATGAAATATAATTACAACAGACAATATAAATAATTAAGACTAAAGTTGAATCAGAAATACAGTAATACCAAACTAATTCGTAACAAATATTTAAATGGATGTGATCACTATTGACGAAGTTCAAACTTCAATTATTTAACATTTATTTTGAGCCACCACTATGATCACAATTAAATAGATTCTAAAATAGGATTTTTTTTCGTTAAAAAATGATGTTTCGAACTTTCCAAATATCTCACACATAAATAATTCAAATCGCATTCAAACATAAACCACTAATAGACTAAGCATGAAGCAACTTACATTTTTAGGAATTTCTTTTTAAGAAAAACATAATCTATTTTATTTCTTTGGTCTAATTAAACCTAAATTTATATGAAGCAACTTTCTCGGTCTTGTATCTCTAAAAATTTCAAATATTTTTTAAATTGTACTTTCGGATAACATATTTTATCTCAAACAGCACCAAATTCACATTTTTCATATGTGCATTTCTAAAATTGACGTAGTGTCAAAAGTTTCTTCCAATTTATTTTGTATTTTTGTGTCTTCCAATTTATTTTGTATTTTTGTGTCTTCCAATTCAAAAGTTTCTTCTAAAGTTGTGTTTTTGTGTTTATGATAGTCCAACCATTTCATGAAAGTCTATGAAACAAATCATAAAAGTAGCATAATTGAATCATGAAGAAGTTTTAGCATTACATGAGATTAGTCTAAAATGTGTTTGTGTAAAGTCTATGATTCAACAGATACAAAAGACTTGTAATATGTCTAAAATGTCGTTTATGAAGATAATATTGCATAAATAACTCAATTAAAAGAATGGTACATTGATAGAGATAGGACAAAATATGTTTCACAAATTTTTTTTACATTCACGATCTTTATAAGAACAATGATATAAACATTCAACAAACTTGTTCATGCAATAATCTAACAAACCTCTTTTTACAAAGTGATTGTCTAGCAAATTTTTTTGAGCAACTAATACACAAAATTAGCATTTGTCATCTAAAAGATGATATTTGCACTAAAGGGAAAAATAAATATGATGTACTCTTTTTTTATTCACCATAATTTTGTTCAATTAAATTTTTATGAAATTTTTAATGAGGCAATTCATTAGAATTTATTTCTCACTAAATTTTTTCATAGTAAAATTTTAATGAGACATCATTACTAAGCAACTAATTGTGAGTGCTGTGAATACTATTGAAGACAATTCATTTAGAGGTTAATTTACATAATTGGTCCTTATTATGAGTATTGTAACTCTTTATAATATTGACACTATAAACAATGGTTAAGATACTTGAGTTGTACACACACAAAAATTATATTATATATTTTTTTTACCTTTAATTTCTTCTTCATTTCTCAAAGATATTTAAATTTGAATTAAGTATGTTTTTAGTTTCTATAAAATTTTAATAATTTGATTTTAGTCTCTGTAAAATAAAAATATAATCTTTACTCTTCACAAAATTATCATTCATTCAGTTTTATTTTCTACTGTTAAGTTAACATATATTTTTAAATGAGTATTTCTAAACATGTTTACGACAATGTAAACAATTTCTCCACAAAAAATGAGTTTAAAATTCGATTTTTATGTCTATATTTTCGTCACTTTTATCTTTAGTTTTTCACATTTAAAAAATTCATATTTAATTCATCGCAAGTTAAAAAATTTTAATTTTTTGTGGATGAACTTTATATAATATTCTTAACATGCTAGCAAAAACTCTTCAAATTTTTTTAAAGTTGAATGACTATTAAATATGTTTCGTTTCAGGAAGGACTAAAACGATTTGTTTGATAATTTTGTAAAGACTAAAATTTATATTTATATTTTACAGAGACTAAAACTGAAACGTAAAAATTTATACGAACTAAAAACATATTTAACCCTTTAAACTTTATGTTTTTTCTGCTTTATTTTATCTTATTTGATTTCGGTTAATTTTATCACAAGTAATTAATATTAATATTATGGAGAGACATATTAAGTGACACATCAATTAACTGGTAGTGAAATATTAATTACGAAATAAAAGACCCAAATTTGTTTCAATGTGATTCTAAAGTCGAAGATATCTGTATAAATGAAACAATTTTGCTTCCCACACCCCTCATTTTGCTTTCTACACCCCTCAATTTTTTTTTAAAAACCAAAATACCCAAAATACTCTTCCCTCTCAATTAACTCAATCCCATCATTTCTATCTTCATCATTTTCATATTCATTAACCTAACCTTCAATCATCTTCATACTTTCCTTTTTCAATCATCTTCAACATCTTCTTCATCTTCAACACCTTCATCACTTCAATCATCTTCAATCAAATAAACAACAATGTTGTTGTTGTTGTTTATATTTATGAATCTTTATCAATGTTGTTGTTGTTGTTTTTGCAAGCAAACCCTTCGTTTAACTCACGTACATGATTTGTGTCATCAAACCCAGAAACGTACGTGAACTGAGTTCAAGTACGTGAACTCAGTTTGAACCATCTACCTTCCTATATCAACTCATCTGAACCTTCTACCTTCCTATATCGATAGACGTATTTGTCGTGTTCCATCAATGTCAAAAGATGTTGCATTTATGTTCTATTACCTCTAAGTGATGAACGATATGCTTGACGTGCATTGTAAATTTGTTTTATTGTCGTCAAACTTTCAACATTATGATCCCTAAGTGTCATCAAAATGTTTTTTGGTTTTACCAAATTCTTTGTCATATCACAAAGTACATTTTTCTCGTCTTGAGACAATCGACCTAAGAAAGAATGACCAGTCAGTTTTTTGGTCAATTCGTGGTTATGGAGATCACATATTACATGCAGATACCATCCCTCACCAACACTTGATTGTGTTCCTCTCAATCTAAATGGACATTCACATTTTCTAGTCCAAGTACTCCTCATAGGTTTAGGATTCTTCCAAGGTCTATATTTACCGCTTCTTTCACAACCAATAATTAATTTTGTCTTTGTTCTTGGTCGTGTTGTCGCAGTTTCAGATCTAAAAATGACAACGACAATTCCATTTTCCCATCCAACATTTCTAGCCCATTTCAATAAATTATCTCGCGTATCAAACATCATGTCGGTGGTAAACACGCCAGTCAAATCAATCATAATAGGTTCAACTCCGTCATTCATAGCGTCTTCAGTTTCGGGTTCAACACCGTCATTCATTGTATCAAAATCAGGTTTCAAACCTTCATACATTTCGTCACTGTTGTCTCCCCCTTGATCCATTTACCTGCATCCAAAAAATAACATAAGTATAACATAAAAAACCCTAAATCCTAAACCCCAAAAAATAACAAAAAAATTCATAATTATGAGCCTTACGTGAACTGAGTTCACGTACATTTACGTCAACTCAATTCACGTATCACCTACGTGAATTGAATTCAAATAAACGTAAGTGAACTCAGTTCACGTAAGGCTCATAGACTTCATTAATATGACCTGTACGTGAACTTAGTTCACGTACGTTTACTTGAATTCAATTCACGTAGGTGATACATGAATTGAGTTCACGTACACGTATGTGAATTCAGTTCACGTATCTAATGTGAATTCATAAACTCCATTTATGTATGCATTTGTAAATCACGTACGTTTACGTAAACTTAAATCACGTAACATCTGTGATTTCTAAAATTTTCTAACGTACGTGAATTTAGTTCACGGAAACGTACGTGAACTGTGTTCATGTATAGAATCCAGATTTTGAAAAAAAAATGAAACTCAAAAACAGAACAACATACATACCTAGTTGAGTCACTTTAACTACAATGTGAAGATGATGAAGATGATTCAAGATGATTGAAGATGGAATGTATGAAGATGATTGAAGATGTTAGGTTAATGAAAATTAAGATGATAAAGATAGAAATGATGGGGTTAAGTGAATATAGGGAATGACATTTTGAGTATTTTGATTTTTAAAAAAATTGAGGGGTGTGGGAAGGAAAATTTTTAAATAAATTGCAAAAATCAAGCCAATGGCAATATAACAGGATAATTTAGCCTCAGAATTTCGGGATCAACATTCGTCTAAGGAATTTTTTTTTTATTTTTTATTTGACATATCTATTTTTTATAAAATTTTCGGGCCTAGCTTGGTCCATCATATCTCAAGGAAAATTTGACCTCGTACCCCCACAATTAACCCTATACCCCCAAAAAGGCAGTGAAAATACCATAATACCCTCGTATATATTACGTCAAAATTTTCATTTTTATCGAAAAACTTTTTTCAAGTTTTCCGGTACAGAACACCACTCCGGAAAACTTGTTAGTGACTTTTCCGAAAGTTCCCGGAAAACTTCAACCACAAGTTTTCCGGTAGTTTCAGATTTTTTTTATTTTAATTTTTTTTTATTATATTAGTATTTAATTAATTTATTTGATTTTAAGTATATTTTTTTCAGTGGGTAGGGATAGAGGTAAAGACGGCAAAGTTATAGCCACGGCTAAGCTTCATTACTGACCACGGCCACCCCAAAATTTTCACTAATTTTTTAAGTAATTTAAAAAAAATTAATAAAATTTACATTTTTTTAAAAAAAATAATGTGTGTACCGGAAAACTTGTCGATAAAGTTTTCCGGAAACACGTTCTGTACCGGAAAAGTTGGAGAAAGTTTTCCGGTACACACATTTTTCCCTTTTGTACCGGAAATCTTTTTTTTAGTTTTCTGGAAACATCCTTCTGTACCGGAAAACTTGCAAAAGTTTTCCGGTAAAACTCTGTGTACCGGAATTCTTGAAAATAGTTTTCCGGAAGTGAAAGTGAATTTTGTAAAAAAAAAAAATGAGGGTATTTTTGACATTTTCAAAAAATTGTAGAGGTATAGAGATAAAAGTGGGCGTACAGGGTCAAATTTCAATCTCAAGTACCAGGTCCATGAATAAAAGCCCGTCATGTTTTGCTGAGGTTTGATGAATTGGGTTTATTGGTGAAGTTTATGAACAAGTGGACCCAATTGTCTTTTGATTGTTTTTTTTCGATTTCTGAAAGAAAAAAAACTTGTTTAAAATTTAATTTCTAAAACTTTAGGTAATTCATGATAATTATTTTATTCACATGGCTATAAATATCTAAAAGAAATTAATTTAAAAAATACCAATTGATTTGATAAAAGAAATTTAAGTATTATATGAAGAAATAAAAGATTAAGTAGTCTTTTAAGTTTTAACTCAAATGACAAATGTCAATATTGTTAGGTTGAACAAGACTTCACATATGTATGTGAGTTTCTTGTGGTATTTACTATTCTTCTACAAATAAAAAAAAAAAATCAAGTGTTTTGGCTTAATCAAGTTTGAACCTGTCCGAAATAATTCTTGATCAAATTTTATTTATTTATTTTTTTAAAAATAATTTGTTAAATAGTTAGCTTAATAGGGGAAAACGTTCACTTAATTAATTTGGAAGTTTATAAGAAATTTACTATAATTTTTATATTTACATATCAAATAAATAAAAGAAATTTTAACAAGTTATAACATGAAGATCAAAGGATTTAAGCAAATGGTTAATGATCTTTATTTAAAGATAAATTGTCCGAAAGAGTCCGAATTTAAATCTGACTGACATAAATATTGGTCAAACTCTATAGACATTATGACTAAACTCAGCTGAATTAGTAGGACTCAATTCCTTTGAAAATCATATTATTAAAACCCAAAATGATTGTAAAGCATTTATCACATTAAAAATAATCAACAAAATGTGAAAATTTTATTTTACCATTATCATAAAATATTATGTAATTTATAAAAATCTAAATTTAGTGATTCAACCAATTGAATAATTTGTCTTTCTTAAAAAAAAACAATTAATTAATTGGTGGACATCATTCTTATTCTTACAATTGTATATTACAAGCTTGAAGTTTACAACTGCCACATAAAAAGGTAGTTGTGGATTGTGCATTTGTATGTATAATTTGTTTTACAATTATTATTATTATTATTATTATTATTATTATTATTATTATTATTATTATTATTATTATTATTATATTATACATAAAAAGAAACATGCATGCAGTTGGGGAATACAACACAACCTAGCTAACATTTATAATTTGTTCACAATGATGGACATAGCTATTTAATATCCTATATTAGCTATATTGTCAGTTGAACTACTAGCATATGGATTCAATTATGTTTTATTAATAATTAGCTTCCTTCTCTAAATGTTTCTGCCCATGCATGATGATGATGATGATGGGCATCAAGTACGAGATTTTGGGAGAATTCATAATTCATAGTACATTGTTAGTTATATATTCAATGATGATAAGTTGTATATATACAAAATATTTTGCGAAAAATTTCAATGATTATGTCTAATAGTAAAAAGACCGAATATTTAATTAATAAATTGTAGATTTGATCTTTATTAATATCATTATCCTTCACCTAAGGTTTTTATTCATAAGACTAGCTCATACATTTATCATGGAAAATGTTAATAACCTATGCTTTATTTATGTTTTAAAATTCAAAATGAGATTCAATAGTCAGTGTAAATTAAAGAATATGACTTTGTAAGAGTAAAAGAGTAAAATTAACATGATGAGGCTAATTGATGACTCAAGCAATAGGTATATATTGGACCCATAAGATAGTATAATTAGGATATTATTACTTTTGATTGGTCATAAGCACCAAAGAACAAACTTGATATGAGTATATGTATATATTCATCACAAGTACATAATAGAAAAAGTTCAAATTATATTTAGTGAGTCTTCTAAGTAATAGTTTTTTTTTTTCATAATTAAGTTGAATATTTCAAATTTAACCTCTATGATTATAAGCTTAACTA
>JBBPBQ010020322.1:44081430-44091891 GCA_037974755.1 Cicer yamashitae | reverse complement strand
ATATATATATATATATATATATATATATATATATATTATTAAATAGAAATCTTCTCTATTTTTAAAAGAAACAGATATTTTCGTTACTATAATTTTGATTTATAATGTCATATATTTTAAGAATATTTATCTTTAAATATTATATATCGTGAAATTATAGTAATAGACATCTCAAAAAAATTTTAGAAATAAAGAGAATCTTTACCTTGTTTGTCTCAATTTTGTTATTGAAGAGTTGAGAGTGTCTCAATTTCTCAAAAGAAATGGTTTGAGAAATGGAAAACTCCATTAATGAGAAATAAACACAAAATTATTTAAAAATGAGTCATACTTATTTTTCGTTTTGAACATATATATTTCATAAATGAACCTATTTATTTTGAGAAAAGAAAAATTACTAAATTATCCTTCTTATGGTGCATTTGGGTAAACTATATAATTAACTGTTTATTTTTTTTATGAATGATAAATATCACCGTACATTCATATGCAATTGCAAAAATTCAAATTTAAATTTGAGACAAGACATCTAACTTTACAATATTAATATTTATCAGTTGATCTAAGACTTAATTAAAGATATTATAATTAAGTGTTTATAAGCGTTTTTTTTAGAAAATTGTACTCGTACACAATAAAAGTGGAAATGAAGAAATAATCTGTATGTTTTATATAAGTTATTTTATATTCTTATAAACTCATAAAAAGTAATTTATTGGCTTCCTAAACTCATGCAAACACTAACACAAATATTTATTCCATAACCTCTTTTAAATACCTACTTCATATAGTTTTTATTTATTTATTTATCAGCCCTCCTTCATATAGGTGCTTACACACAATTAGTTAAACAAAAAGTTCTTTCATCTGGTATTAAGTATTTATTATATATAAAAGTTCTTTCAATGAAACGGTACGTCCTTTTGCAAAAACTCTAGTTTCTTTTTCATAACCATATTATAGTGACGTTTTTAAATAAAAATAATAATAATACAAAACCTAACAAAAATAAAAATAAACACTCAAGTTTTGGTGCATTCAAGTTATAACTTGAGTCATGATTGATATTAGACCCTTATCTTGATCAAAAGAGTTAAGTGTGCATCTATTACAATTTTGTCATATTGTGTATTCATAAATAAATTGGATTTTTGTTCCACCAAAAAAAAATGAATTTTTGAAGTCTTGTTTTTTTCAAAATTTTTAAGTCTAAAGTCATAACTGGATTGTTTATCACTCGAGCCGACCCTAATTTTCTCAAATCTCATCTCTTACGGTTCAAATTATCAAGATATTTTTTCTTTTGAGGGGACCAACCACATGTTGGTGATTGTAGTTTTTATATATACACTTAGAAGTAATGATTAGCTTTATTTTTATGACTGAGATAGTGACTTAAATAATATTAGTTCGATAAAAATAAATATGTATTTTACATTGAATTGACATCAATCAGATCATCTTCTTATTTATAAAGACGAAGAAAATCACGAACTATTATTTTTAAAGAGTATTGTCGATTGTTCTTAAAATTTTCGATGATTTTTAAATATTTATCTACAGTGGAGTATTACGCATACACTTATAAACTCTCATGTAACTTTGAAATAAAAATGTGGAAGTTTCCAACTTCCGTAAGTTACATGGTTAACATGAATTAAGTCTCTATAATATTTATAGCAAATTTGATTAAAAACAAAGTCAACTCATAAAGAGAAAATATGACTGAATAGACAAATTGATCCTTCAACTTGTAAGCGTCAGTTAAATTAATCCCTGAATTTTAAAAATTAGTAAATATATCTTTAGAATTGTAAAATAGTAATCAAAATAGTTTTATTTAAACTTTTATTATTAAAGATTATGATATGACATATTAATTGGATATTTGACTTCTTCACATTGGTTTCATATAAATGTCATTACAACGTGAATTAATTTTCCAAAGAAATTTAAATATTTCATAGACTAATTAAATTACTCCATGTACAATTACAATTACTCATAAATTTATGTCTGAGATAACAAAATTTTATCGACAAATTTGTTTTCGGGAAAATGACATTAATGTAAGATCAATGTCGATAAACTACATATTCAATTACAGTATCACATCAAAAGTTTGTATATAGACTATTTTGGTTGATATTTTACAATTTCAAAAATAAATCTACCAATTCACAAAATGTAAAGATTAATTTGATTGATCAATTTATATATTCACTGGAAAAAATATACATCCTTCTTTTATTGTTTTCATTTTCTTTTCACCTATAGTATACTTAATTCATGCATCATCTCAAATCAAAAAATAAGAAAATGAATTAGGAAGTGGCTTGGCAGGACCATATATCTAACTTCTTATGGAATTAAAGAAGTGTGGTTTAAGGCACACGGTGATCACGACCTGCCCCTCACCTTCCTAGTCAGACTTTGCTCTCCAATCTTCTCTCTCTTTAATAAGAAAATGACCTCTTGTGGGGTGAATCAAGTTTTTTTTAGAAAGTCTTAACTTTTTTTCTTTGCAACAGTCCTAACCTATCATAAGTTGTTGATTTGTGATAAAATTTCTATGTTTTAATTAACAAATTATTGGTACAAAATATCTATGAGTTTTATCGAGAATTTAGGTATTATGCATTTAGGAAATTCTACATTCATGCAGTCGAGACATTAATGACCGTTCTATCGAGATTGAACGTTCTAAAAAAATGTAGATTTTATTTTTTTTGATTTTTTATTCAAAATACCAAACTTAATTAAATATGGATCGTTTGATCATATGATTGAATGACCATCAATGTTTGATGACTTAAATGTGAGGAATCCTTTATATATTGTAAGGAATTCAGGTCCTTTTTTCAATAGCTAAACTTCGTTGAAGAATTTGATTGATCATCTTTTATTGAGTCTCTTTTACCAACCATATTTTATCATCTACAAAGTTCGAACTTGAGGTGTTACTTAAGAGATTGAAATTCAGTTCCCCTTGAAACAATATTGTAATATTGGTAAAGTTTTTCTATTTTGAAAGTCCTAACCTTTTTTATTGCAACAATCATAGTCTTTTTATCAATTAATTGTGATTAATTATACAAATCAAACTATGTTATGATATTCTATCATAAATCATATTTAAAAGCAGACCAATTAATTATATAAACACAAAATTTAATTATAATTAATTTCAAATAATTGAATTAGCTAGTATGGTAGTACTTAGACTAAGTTGGTTGAGGTCATAGAAATGCAATAAATCCTCTAATTTGGGCTTAATTAATTATCAACTTGAATTTAACCAAGCCTTTTGGCCCATATGGTAGTAAGGACAGCCCTAAGACACTCTTGGAAAAAAACTATCGTGAATTTATTATATTTTAAAGGTTAAAATATATTGTTAATCTCTTAAAATATACCAATTTTTTGTTTTTAATTTATGCCATAACATATTTTTGTTTTTGGTACTTACAAATATACTATTTTTTTGCTTTTGATTCTTTGTATTTTATTTTAATTTCTACAAAAATTTGTTCATATTAAAATTGGCTCCTAACTATAATTTTATTTTTAATTTTTATTTTGAAAAACTAAAATCAAATATTGTACATATTATATGGACTAATTTTAATGTGAATAAATTTTGAGAGGACTAAACAAAGCAACAATAACAAAAAGCAAAAAAAATTGTATATTTGCAAAAAATTGTACGTAGTGACATAAAACAAAACGAAAAAATTATAGGACTAAAAATAAAAAATAATATATTTGCAACAATTAAAAATAACTATTTTAAATTGAGTGATAGGCAAATTGATCCCTGAAATTGTAAGTATCAGTCAAATTAGTCCCTAAATTTTATAAATTGACAAATGCATCTATGAAATTGTAAAATATCAATAAAATTAGTTTCTCGGTAAATTTTCGTCGTTAGATATTTTGATGTGACATTATAACTGAATATGTGGCTTATCAACGTCGATCATCTGCTCGTAGAAAAATTTGCTAATGAAATTTTGTCACCAGAAAGACAAATTTATTTGTGAATAGTTGTAATTGCACATGGACTAATTAATCCATAGAATATTTAAATTTCATAGGAAAATTAGTTCATATTATTTTGTCATTGATATAAGATCAACGTAGATGAGTCATATATTCAATTAACATGTCACATCATAATTTCTAACGATAAAAATTAAAATATGAACTATTTTAATTAATATTTTACAATTTCAAAGATATATTTATCAATCTATAAAATTCAGAAATTAAATTAACTGACTTTTATAATTTGAATGACCAATTTATCTATCTACTCTCTTAAAATTAGAGTGTGAGGAAAAGTTGGATGAGTGAACGAGATTATTTATTCTGCAGTACTGAAAATGACTTATAGGTTATAAATCATTAATATATCGCTTTTCTTTGAAAGCAAAGTCGATTTGATGATAATGCATGGTTGCAAAAGAAGAGGCAAAGACATGCATGTACAGTTATGTTTCCGCGTCTATTTATTTACACTTATTTAGATAGGTATGCTTATGAGATAAATAAATTTTGTGAACTTGTATAGTTTTTAATGATGAAAATGTTCTTCACCAACTATGTAAATGCTATTTATTTGATACCGTCCATAAATAAAATTGAGAAAATTGGAGAGCTGCCGAGTAAATTAAAATATGTATATGTTATATCTATATAATACGATTTAATTTGTATGCATCCATAATATAAAGATATTTTACACCGTTAATCATAACGTTAAAATTATTAAAATTGTTTTACTTTTTTTATAATGAGTTTTTTTATAGATAATTTTAAAGTCGCATTACATAGAAATAGTTGTAATATATTAATAGTGTAATTTTTTTTATATTAATAATGTGTAATAATTAAACTTTATATAATAACTAAGCTGTTGGTTTTATCCAAAAAAACAGGTCTTGGTCATCTCTCACTAAAGTTTCTTAATTATTAATTGTCTGTATATTTTTAATGAATCGTTGAAAATTTTGATTGCTTGATTATATAGTTGAATAGATATTTTCATTATTTCAATGAATCAATTTGGCAGTGTCAGTGATTAACCATGATGCATCTTAAGAAATTGGATTTGAATTCTTTAAAATATAAATTTAAGAGTGCAAATTGGGTAATATTTCTTGGGAGTCTTAAATAATGTATGTTATAAATTTGTGTGTTAAGAGTTGAAAATTTAATATTTTTTAAATTCACTATTGTTAAATCATACGTATAATTAACCGCATTAAAATGACATTTTTTATTGAGTTAAAAAGATAAAATTACACTAATGAAAGACTGTTTTTAATGAAATCACTTAAAAAAAAGTTTCTTTGGGGAGGATGATATGAAAAGAGAAAAATAAATTGATCGGTTAAGTTGGAACAAGGTTTGTCTACCCAAAGATGAGGGTGGTATGGAGTTGTTCAATTTGACATTATTGATTAAATAGAGATGGAGGTAGATATGGTTTTGTTGTGAATAAATTGTTGAAATCGGAGAGAATTGAAATTTGACTTTTTTTTTAGATAAACAAATGTTAAATGTTAGTTGTTAGTAATTAATTAAGGGAAGGGAAAAATTGTCAACGTCTCAATTCTTACTACTAGACTACATCTTAGATAGTTTGATTCGTTGTGGTTGGTTTGATTCATTGTGGTGACGAATCATTATGTTAACTGAAAAATTAAGTAAATTTGATCATGTTAATTGGTTTGAAAATTAGTGGAATGATCATTGAGGAATATGGATAAACTATTTCTTTTTGAAATGATTTATGCTAAGAGACCAATCTTGGAAAACATGGTTTCCACATCTATTCTTATTATGTAGTGCACAAATAATAAATGGGTAATATGAGTAGCACTAATGGGAGCTTGGGTGAATAATAAATAGATATGAAATTTGATGTGGGTAAAAACTTGGAGTGGTTGGTAAAAAAAAAAGAATGGCATTATCTTGTTCTTCTCATAATGTAAGGCATTATTGTAAGTGTAAAAACTTAGTTTCTTTTTTCATATTGTAGAATAGTCCAGTGTCTTGTCTATGCAAAGTATGTAATTTTATCTCTTTTGTAATGAGTTTACAACATCTAATCTAATATTTGATGAACTAATATGATATGATAAGTTAATATATAATTCTATCTTATTCGGTCTCTCTAGTTGAAATTTCTATCATGAATATGAGTTGCGTTAGAAACCAGCAGCATAAGATCAGAATAGTAGTTTACTCTATAAATTGAAATATAATAAAATATAAATATAAAAATAATTTATAAAATATAAAAATGTAAATCTAATCAAATAAAAAAATAATTAATAGAATTTGATATTAAACTTAAAAATAAAATATTAATAATTAATTTAAAAAACGTTTATGATTTTACACAAGGGTAGTTTTGTCTTTTTATATAGTTTAATAAATTAGTATTCACAATTATAAAAATATAAAATTTAATTGAAATTTTAAAATAAATATAATTTGTTTACATGGTATTCTTACCATTTACATATAATATATTTTATATATTTATTTACATTCTAACAAATAAAATATAATTATTTGGTTACTCATGATTTTGTTTTTAAAATTTAAATTGTTTATTTAGTAGTGTCAATGGATGATTTTAATATAAAATTATTTCATTACTTATTTCATTATTTTTTATTTATAATATTTAAAATATAATAAGTTAATTTTAAAAAAACTAATATGTAATATTTCACAATGGTAATTTTATTATTTAAATATAATATATATTATATTATAGCATGATGAGATGTGTATCAAATACATGATAAAATAAAATGTTATCATGTTGGTTATCATGTGTGTATTAAACACATGATATAATAATATTTATCTTGTCATTATCCTAACATATATTATCCTATCATTATCTAGCTTTATATCATATTCTGTCTCATTCTATCATGTGCATCAAATGGACCCTAAAAATTTATATATATAACCAAATTGAGAGACCAAGAGAGTTTGTATTAATTCTCCATCCGATTTTAAATATAAGTAAAAGTGAGTCAATTTATCTATATATATATATTTAGTCTAAATTTTAAATTAAATATATAAATTTTTTTTTTACTTTATTTTTGTTTATATTTAAGATCGGAGTAGTATATCGAAAGTCTCCATCATTAATTCATTCTAAGTCTAACCGTTGTTATTATATTAAAAAAAAAACCTAAGAGTTATTGGTAGCCCAAATATTGTAAGCCAATTAATTTTTCTATTTAATTGATTTCATTAATTAGCACTCTTAAAATACCACTCATTAGCATTTATTTAACTAAAATAATACAGGCATAAAGCGACTTAAATAGATATATTCATCAATAAGATATTAATGATATCATCTTTAACTTAAGTTTGAATATTCAAATCCTAGTCGATCTACTTTACCATTCATTTAACCTCTTTATTGATTCCTGAATGAATAGCTGAAGCATTTAACTATAATTTGCTTTTCATTCTTAGTGTTTTTGCATTTGGGTGGGGTGGACTATTAGTCATAGAGTCTTGTGCTCGAGAAAGACATAGGACTATTAATTTGAATGTCATACTTTTTCACTACTTTTTATATGGTGATGGATGTTATGATAACATTCCACAGAGATTTATTCACTCTACAAGTAATTATGTAATAAGTTGTTCACAGTGATAATTCAATATAAACAATGAATCTTATTAATTAAACAGTTAAATCAAATTTTTTTATCGAGTAGATCAATTCTATCAATTTTTATAATTTTTTTAAAATTATTTGTTAGTTTATTAAATAATTTCAAATGAATATATGATAAGTTTTGAAAAAATATAAGTAAATATCGATTGTTAGATTACATAACTACAAATTTCGAATTTTTATAAAATTGTGTGTGTTTGATCATTAATATATTATCTCAATAATTAACGGTTGGATTAATGAAATTCATCGTTTATGTTGAGTTATTACACGGAATAGCTTATCACAAAATTACTTTTAGAGTCAAAGAATTCTCATCCTATAACATTATATTTGACTTCTATAAAAGAGCGAAATAGAATGTGTTGCTTCATATGCTTTCAAGATATGAGAGAATCTCTTAAGAAACTACAAAACCCTACGAGAGACTTACAAATTTAAGAGCACCTCTAGTTTGAAAGTTGTAGTGGTATACCTTAAGAGATAACTTTCTTTGTTTCCTAAGTTTATACTTTTCCTAAGTTTATTCTAGCATCGTTGTCTAATTAGTTTTATCCTTACATTCCAAAAACTTGAAGAGTATTTCCATATCAAACCCGTCAATTGAATCTGAGATTTATTATCCTCTTAGTTCTTATCAATTTTTACTTGATTAGAATAAGAGATTTCCTCAACAATAGTTGCTCCATGTAAATCAACATTTGGATTACAATCAATAAATGGAGAGTTAATAACATGATTACCTTTATTATCTTCCTCCGACAATGATGCAACCTCAGTAACGTCATGGGTCATCTTTGTTGTCTTCTATTTGGCCACATAAATAAGTTTTATTTTGTGAGGATCATACTTCACATCTTTACGATTTTCCTCTGTGGCACGATGTCAACGTCTACATTCAACAGTTGTGGGCTAATATTGAACCAAGCAGTGCAAAGGGACGGTAGCTTCTCAAACTCTATATCAACATAAATACCATAATATCCCTTTTCAAAGAGAATGAGGTTGCGAAGAATACTAACGAAGTTGACCTTAATTAAAACCAGAACATAGTGACCAAATTAAATGACCTATTACGTGTACCTTCATCTAGGAAGATCGTAAATCTTGGGATACCAACAAGCACAAATATTATTTTTGATCTCCATTATTCTTGAGGCAAACCATGTATACGAATCTAAACTGCGACATTTGTTTTCTTTTGTAACCGTAGGTTAAAATTCGAAGTCCAAACAAAGAAATGTAAGAAACCCAATTTTAGATTCCAAGAGCCTACTATACGCATGCCCGTAAGTTCTCGACAGATTCAAAAGCAAACTCACAATAGTCATTCCCTAAAGGGATTACATTCCAATTATGAAGGGACTTCGATAAAGATAATAATTTACTATGCAATTTGACAATTTTGATAAGGAACCTTTTGCCAACATTACAAAATTGTGTAAATTATTTTTGCATCATTCTAAAGCTGATAATCCTCGTATGGAATCTTGATCAAGAGGTCATCACCTTTCCAACATAGTTTTGGAAGCCGACTTATGGGTATGTCCCTCACACTAATCAATGTTTGTGCAGACAGTTTCATATCCAGGTTGGATCATGAACCTATTGAGACAAATCAATAGAGAATAAATCATGTGAGGTTGGGGAGAACACTCCCATTGGAGTGTCGTCCATGGTAGAGGGTGATATCATGCATTCATGGTTGTCCGAAGCAACGACACACAAAATCCCATGAAAATGTAAAAATGTGTTTATATGGTGAAGTTATGAACCCTAATTCTCAAATTTTATTTGTTTGTCTCAGGTAACTCTTAGGTTTTGATTCTTCTATAATTTTGAAGCTTCCCAAGTTCTTGAACTTGTTCAGGAAAAGGAAAGTTTAAAGCAAAACTAAGAATGGTGGTAATCATATAGTAGGAATTAGGGAAAATCAAACACCTAATTTCTCAACAATTCAGTTTATTCAATCTTTCTTGATTTTCATCTTGATCTAAGTATAATTTAAAAAAGGAAAGTAAAAATAATTATTATATTTTTTTATACTATTTAAATATGCTCTTGAAATAACAAAACTGAGAAAAATGATTCCTTACAATCTTTTGAAATCTAAACTAGTGTTAAAGATAAAAGTGGTTATCAATTAAAATTGGTAAATGTTTCATAATGGATTGAGGTTTATTTCCATAAATGAATGTCTCATGCTATAATTTTTGGGTGACAAGTATTGTGGTTATAGTCACTTATGGGGTAGAGATTACCATTTTCATGATGATATACATTAGTATGATTTATGGTTATGAAATTTCCTATTCCAAAAATAAAAGTGTAATAATTTTTATGAGTATAATAGTGTGGTTACCCGTAAACATTTAATTTTTCTCCTTAGTTATGCTCAAAGTTATATATTTAGAGATATATTATTTCACAAAAAGAAAGAGTAAGAAAAATATGTAATTTTTAAAGAACTATACTCTTTTATTTTTCCTTATCTCTTCTTATATTCTCTTTTTATACTACCCTAATTAATGTTGTTTCATGTAAGAATTAAATTGGTTATACAAGCGAATTAATTTGAACCAAAGTACATATATTATAATATTAGGAAACATTCAACTAAAAGAAACAAATAATTTAGATAAGTATATACTTTTAACTCTTGAAAAAACTCTTAATATTCATTTAATGGGTAGTTTAAGTTTTGTAATGGTATAAAGAAATAATATGTTTAATTG
>JBBPBQ010020322.1:44061898-44081218 GCA_037974755.1 Cicer yamashitae | reverse complement strand
ATTATTATTATTATTATTATTATTATTCATTAATGTTAAACTGTGAAATAAATCTATACACTCTCGAGTAAAACATTTTTTTAATTGCCAATTTTTGTTTTTGCATTTTAAATATTTTGTAAAACAAATAATTTTCCAATATGATAATTATAAAAATAAATTTTATTTGTTAAATAAAGAATGTGAAAGGACTAAAAAATTATAAAATATATACAAAGGTTAAAAGGGCAAAAACTAAAAGGCACCACTACTGAAATCGTGAAATGTTTGAGACTTTTATTTTTTCCTGTTTGGAGTTTATATAATTCATCATTAAAAAATAAATAAGAGTGGAAAAAATAAAAACAAAAAGGGAAAGAAAATTGAGGAGATCACAATTGTTGTTTCCTTAGATAAAAAGATTGCTTTTCTTGTGTATTTGCATATATTTGGGAAGGTTGGAACTTGGAATTATCCATTAATTTCTCAAAAAAAAAATATATATATATATATATATATATATTCACGTTTTTAATTAATTTTTATTTTTAATAGTGACAATCAAAGAGATTATAAGAACCATCCAACTTAGATAAATTCTAACAGTTGCGTTTTGAGGATGTCTAATTAAAAAAAGTATAATTTTAATAATTAAAAAAATAATAAAGTATGTCACTTTTTCATATTAAATTCAAATATACATTTAAACAATAATAACACAACAATCACAATTTTACTTATGAAAACAATTGTCTCATTATAGAACTCAAAATTTAACTAATATTTTAAAACAAATTTCACTATATAAATAAATCATCGTAAATACATTTATTAAAATCTAAAATTCTAACCTCAACTGAAATTCCTAACTTCATTAAATTATTAAATCAACCTTTTCAACCAAAAATTGAATTCATAAAATTGGCATCATCCTATCATCATGATTCAATATTATAGTATAACAAAGATCTTGAGACCCTTTCTAATTGGATCTTGTCACACCAAAAATTTATGTTTAATGAGCATTAAAAATGAAAAAAAAAATAGTATGAATTTAAAAAAACTTCCATTTTTATTGAGATTCTATACTAATATTCTGGTTTCACATATTAATGGTCGGTCCCACACCAAAAATTTATGCTTAGTGAGCATTAAAAAATGAAAAATGAAAAAAAGAAAGTATGAATTTAAAAAACTTCCATTTTTATGTCAATATAGATTAGAATTTGAATCACCCTAAAAATAGTTTAGGCATTTTTCTTAAATATCGATTTTTTTTCAATCACGATTGATTGATACAACCTTGTCGGTACCATATATTTTAAAAGGTACAACTAATCCAATCAAAAAATGTATTTTTTTTTGCCTGTTTTATAACATCTAAAATGTGAAAAATTTCTTACATGTTTTTCTATTGATATTTGAGACGTATATATATATATACATTGTCTTCAGTTTATTTTACTTTGGCATATAATTTTTTTTTCTTTAAAAATATAACCAATTTTTTAAATAATAAATAGAAAATATATATCTTGTCCGAAAAAAATAGAAAATATATATCGTCAATTTCCATCACATGTTAAAGTATATTTTTTCCATAGATTAAAATTTTTTTTCCCAAGATATAAGTTTCTTTAGTTTGAAAAATTTAATAATAATAATTTGTTTTGACTAAAAAATTTAAATTTTTTAAAAAAGAAATATGAAACTGGCATTTTGTTTCTATTTTAATAATTTTTTTCACAAAATTCATACAAAAATAGTAAAATAACTGTTATTTTCACAATAACTTATACTAATTTTTCAGTTGGTATGCACATTATATTAAGCAAAACTAAATTTACACTTATTAAAAAAAATTTAAAATTAGTTAAATGTAATTAATTTTTATAAAAAATGTAATATAAAAACTAAAATAAAAGAGTTATATTGAAAAGAAAAATTTATAGAGCAAAAATAAGTTATATAATTTGTTTATACAAGAGATGAATATCTTTTTAGATATTGGAGAATACATTCTTTTTTTTAGGAAGAGAAAAAGAGATAGTACATTCTTGATAAAATTTTTGTTTGTTAATGTTGATAGTTAATTCTTCCACATAATATTTTTTATCTTAAAATTGATGATAAATTCTACTATGATTAATTCATAGTGGAGTTTCGACATTGTCTAATCAACATTTGTGAGCTAGACTTAAACACTTTGACATAATTTTTTTGATGCATTCCAAACAATATCTCAGACGTTAAATTATGTCTTTAAATGCTGATAATGTATTTAATTATATTATCTTCAAAAGTCTATTTATATTATTCATTAATTATTACAAAAAGATGTAATATTTTATATTACTCTCATTTAATTAAGGTTAAAAAGAAAAATAGAAAGAGTATAAATTGTTTTCATTGTGGGCGAAAAAGATTGTATACATTATCCTTTAGAAATATTATTCTATATTAGAATTTGATTATATAATAATAACCAAAACAGAAAAGATTTTGGATGCTTTTCAAATAAGTTATTTTATTATATTATTTTATACCATAAGTGAAATTAGTTTATACCTTCAACGTGATTTCATTGACCAAAAATGAAACTGTTTGTTCACATTTGAAAACTTTAGATTTTATAATCAAAGTGGTATTTATCTTTGAAACATCACAACAACTTAATAATCACAAGATATTTTTTTTACTTATAATAATCACAAGAGATGAATATCACTTATAAATGTAATTGTAATGAACTCAAGCAAAAATTAAAATAGTATTATTAAATAACTGATATATATATAGATATACAATAAAAAATAATTCAATTATATTATTAAAGAACTCAATAATACTTGTCTTGATGAGTACTTTCCTGAATATTTGGAAGTACTTCTTAAAACCTTTCACACAATATGTTAAAAGATAGAATTAATATTGTATTTTTAACTACAATTTATTAGAGCTTGAGTTAAATAAATAAGATAAATAAAAATTGAAAGTGTTGTAAGATAGAATTAAAATTATACTTTTAATTAATTTCGGTTTATTATTGAGCATATTAAGGTTGTGTTTATTGAAAAGTTAAAGACGATGCCTGTTCATACCTTTTTTATGAATGGTTTTTGAATTCTATAGATTGTCTTTTTGAGTTTAAATAAATAAGATAAATAACACTTAAAAGAATATAAAGATATAACTAAAATTATACTTTTAAATACCGTTTATTATTGAACGTATTAAGATTATGTCCTAAAAATGATTTTTAAGAAAGTTAAAGGCGGCGCAAATTCACGCCTTTGATACATGAATGGTTTGTGAATTTCACAATAAATAAGATAAAGAATAATTAAAAGTGTTTGAAATAAATAACTAAAATTACTTCTAACTTTCGTTTATTATTGAACGTATTAAGATTATACCATGAAAATAATTTACGGGAAGGTCAACGGTGCATCATAGGTTTATACCATTTTTACGAATGATATGTTAAGAATTGTCTTCTAAGAAAATAGTTTGTTAATTTTCATGTATTCTACAATTATGTAAATTGTTTTATTTCTTATTTTAACATATCAATTTACGTAATTGAGTTTAATCAATACCTCTTATACTTATTTTGTAATATCTTTATGTTCCTATCATAAAATATTCCAATATTTCATCATAAATTTTAAAATGATATTAAATTATATTAGTTTAATGATCAATTTAATAATGCCCTAAATGAGTTATTTACTCTATAATTTCTCAAACATGTCCTAATGCAAAAATATTCTTACATCATCCATTGCTAAATTTGAGAACCAAAAGAGAAAAAAAAAATGGCACTATTTGTTGTATCCTATTCCTTAACTCCTCCAATAGGACACAAACGTTTGACTTTTTATCACACATTGCAACGTGTGTGTATGTGACCTTAGTATGCAAAAATTAAAAAGAGAGAGAGTGAGTTAAAGCATAAACATAAATGATGAAAGAGAAAACAAAATTAAAAAAATAAAAAACAACAAAAGAAAGTAGCTAAGGTTATTTATGTCATTTCAACTATATAGTTCACCGGCGACCAAAAACCGGCGAAGTCATTTAAGGGAAAAGGGGGGCACACCCTCTGTATTAGTACCACTCTATACAACATTTTTAGAGAGAGAAATTTAAGAGAGAGAAACACCCTTAAATTTTTTTTTTGAGTTTTTATATTTTATTTTTTAAATTATTTTTTATCATTATTATTATTGTAGTATAGTCAATAGTGTATAGAGTGTATAGAATAGCACCTTAAAGTCTCTTCCTTTTCTTTCTCAATGCTTTAAATTCATTTCCATCAGTTACATTTTCTTTTCAAAACCCTTTGACACACTCACACACTCTCATCATATATATAAATTTATACACTTCTTCATAGTGTGCATTAACATTCATTCATAGCTTTTCACAAAAGGGTGCAAGAGTGAGGGTGAGTTTTTTTTTCCCTAATTTTCTCCTTTGTTTTTTATTTTTGTATTGGATCATATAATCATATATAATCATGTTATGATCTTATTTCATAAGATTTGCCATAAATCACTCATCCCAAAAATCATGCTAATATCTTTTATATCATAGCCGTTTCTCAATATGTAATTAAAAAATTTGATTTTATTTTAATTATGGCTTTGTTCATCTTCATATTCATATATATAAAAGTGATGAAAGTGTATAATTTATTTACACCATTTTTTTTTTCTTCTCAAAAATGAAAACCATATAGCTATAGCCATATAGCTATAGCCCACATAGCTATAAATCACATTCATTCATTTCATCATCAAAAAGTTTCATTTTTTTCAATACCCATCTTCTAAAAAACTCTCATTTGTATCTTAGTCTAATTTTTTTTCTTTAATTTATTTTTTTTTTTCTCAATGATAAAAACCAGAAAGTAGTGATCAAAAAAGAGAGAGTTCTATAATGGAATATCACAGTGGAGGTAGTGGTTCACCTGGTGATCATCATCATCACCATGATGGTTCTTCAGATTCTCAGATAAGAAAGAAACGTTACCACCGTCACACTGCTAATCAGATTCAAAGGCTTGAAGCGTAAGCACCATTTTTTTTTCTCTCTCTTTGTTGAAAAAATTTGTTTTTTTTTTTTACTTTTTTTTATTTTAATTTTTAGGACATTTTTTTATATTTCTTTTTTCAGAATGTTCAAAGAGTGTCCTCATCCAGATGAGAAACAAAGGTTGCAATTAAGCAGAGAATTAGCTTTGGCTCCTAGACAGATCAAATTTTGGTTTCAGAACAGAAGGACTCAGATGAAGGTATATATATATATATTTTTTTTCTTCTTTTTATTACTTTAGTTTTAATATTTTTATTTTTTTTATGTTGTGTCTATTTATGTGTTTTTCTATGTTGAGAGTATAATATTTATAATTTTTCCTTCAAAACTTTGAGTAGCCAATTTTGTGTGTTTTTTTACATGAAATTATGTATGTGTTACTTTACAATGTTTTTAATGTTTTTTTTTGTGTATGTGTAATTTAACCAAGATTATTTTTTTTGATTTTGGTTTAAAAATACAGGCACAACATGAAAGGGCTGATAATTGTGCACTAAGGGCAGAGAATGATAAAATAAGATGTGAGAATATAGCTATAAGGGAAGCCCTTAAGAATGTGATTTGCCCCTCTTGTGGTGGTCCTCCAATCAATGATGATTGTTACTTTGATGAACAAAAGTTGAGAATTGAAAATGCTCAACTCAAAGAAGAGGTAACAAATTCATTAAGCAATTAGCAACTACTAATGCCAATGATTTATATTTTTATTCATTCTCATTAATTTGCTACCAATTATAAGAAAAATGGTTTTAATATTATAATTTAAAGATTATTTTTTAAAAAACAAACTATTTTATTTTGGTTATCATATTAAAAAAATCATTTTTTCATCAAAAAAAATTATTTTCATAATAATTTGCGCAACAACTTTTTATTTGAAGTAGTATTTAGATTAAATATTTTTAAAAATAGTAATAGACGTGAAAAGTAACTATTCATCCTCATTTATTTGTTTTAATATTTCGAATTTCTGATAAATTTTTGTTATGAAACACAATACCAGCTACAACATTGACACTGAAAATAATTTTAAAAAATAGAACAATTGAATGGAATCATATTTGTTATTGTCGTGTGTCACATCTAAAGTGCGGATGTTACGTATCATTTTTTTTGTGGTCCAATATTGAAATGATGATCTTGCACTTTACATTATGCAGCTTGATAGAGTATCAAGCATTGCTGCTAAATACATTGGAAGACCAATCTCACAACTTCCACCAGTTCAACCAATTCACATATCATCATTAGACTTATCAATGTCAAGTTTTGGTGGCCAAGGACTTGGTGGACCATCACTTGATCTTGATCTTCTACCAGGAAGTTCATCATCAGCAATGCAAAATGTTCCTTACCAACCAGCTTGTCTTTCTGACATGGAAAAGTCACTCATGTCTGACATTGCAACAAATGCAATGGATGAATTAGTTAGACTTTTGCAAACTAATGATCCTTTGTGGATTAAATCAAACACTGATGGAAAAGATGTTCTTAACCTTGAAGCTTATGAAAGAATGTTCCCTAAGACTAGTAATCGCTTGAAGAATCCGAATCTTCGCATCGAAGCTTCCAGAGATTCCGGTGTTGTCATCATGAATGGCTTGACTTTGGTCGAAATGTTCGTGGATCCGGTAAGAAATTCTTATTCTTTATCGTTTTTTTTCATTTTTTTTCATTCACCGTGAATTTTAACTGCAGAAAAGATTGACTTTTATTATGTTTAACTTAAAAGTCAAACAAACCATTTCTGATTGTTTGATAATATAAAAAATTTTACATTGACTTTCGATCAAAATTATTTAATTAATTTCATTTAATTATGCAAATTTTATGGTTGATTTTGTAGAACAAATGGATGGAACTATTTCCTACCATTGTGACAATGGCAAGGACTATTGAAGTTATATCATCCGGAATTATGGGTCATAGTGGTTCATTGCAATTGGTATGTAACAAAATTTGTACAATTAATTTATTTTCTTTCAATTTTCATGCAACTTTTTCACTTCCACGTTGAATTACTTTTCATGCAAATTTTTTTTTCTTTTTATAAATTTTTTTAGATGTATGAAGAGTTGCAAGTACTTTCTCCACTTGTTCCTATTAGAGAATTTTACTTTCTGAGGTACTGTCATCAAATTGAGCAAGGCTTATGGGCCATAGTTGATGTTTCATATGAATTTCCTCATGACAACCAATTTGCTCCTCAATTTCGATGCCACCGTCTTCCTTCCGGTTGCTTCATTCAAGACATGCCTAATGGCTATTCCAAGGTATCCTCTGCGCACAACTGCATAGCAAAGAGAATGTTAAGCACAATTTGATTTCATTAATATGATATATGCATTTTGAATCACTCTTGTATTTTTTATAGGTTACTTGGATTGAACATGTGGAGATTGAAGATAAAAATCCAATTCATAGACTTTATAGAAATGTTATCTATAGTGGTGTGGCTTTTGGAGCTGAAAGATGGCTCACTACTCTTCAGAGGATGTGTGAAAGGCTTGCTTGTCTTATGGTGTCCGGAAATTCTACCCGCGATCTCGGAGGAGGTATTTAATCGCATCAATTTCAATCATATTTAATCAGTATTGTCAAATAGCAGTTATATCTTAGTAGAGTTGTTAATTGTTTGAAGAAATGTTATTCAGTACAAAATATTATCAAATAATAGCTATAGTAGCGCTATAGTACTAAAGTGTAGCGGAATTTGAACAAATTATTACTATTTTTTGATATAATATTTAGTATAAAGTATTGTCAAATAGCGGCACTATAGTATAGTAGAATTTATATAAATTGCTAATTTATGTGGAATTTTTCAGTGATTCCATCACCTGAGGGAAAGAGGAGCATGATGAAGCTAGCACAAAGGATGGTAACAAATTTCTGTGCAAGCATAAGTGCATCAGCTAGTCATAGATGGACCACACTTTCAGCTTTGAATGAGATTGGAGTCAGAGTGACTGTGAGGAAGAGTACAGACCCTGGTCAGCCTAATGGTGTTGTCCTAAGTGCAGCAACTACCATTTGGCTCCCTCTCCCTCCACAAACTGTTTTCAATTTCTTTAAAGATGAAAGGAAAAGATCTCAGGTTTGTTATATGATTTAATTAATTACTTAATATTTGATTTTATAATTATCAACTTAGAATGAAAAAACCATTTTTTTTTTAATTTTCAATCAACATTATTTTTTTTTTAATTTTTCTTAGTGGGATGTTCTTTCTAATGGTAATGCTGTTCAAGAGGTTGCTCATATAGCTAATGGTTCACACCCTGGTAACTGCATATCCGTGCTTAGGGTAAGTAAAACATGATTAAACCCTACTAGATAGACATACTTTATCTGGTAAAATATGATTAAGCCTTACCAGATACCAGATAGACAGATAAACATACTCTATCTGGTATTTGGTAGGGTTTAATCATTCATGCAAAAATTATTATTATTTTTAATTAAATTTCTCATATATTCCATGAATGATTAAGCCCTACCAGATAGACATACTCTATCTAATAAAACATGATTAAGCTCTACCAGGTACCAGATAGACATATTCTATCTGGTAGGGCTTAATCATTCATGCAAAAATGATTATTATTTTTAATTAAATTTCTCATTTTTCATATATTCGATATCAATTTACAGGCATTCAACACAAGCCAAAACAACATGTTAATTCTTCAAGAAAGCTGTGTGGATTCATCAGGCTCCCTTGTAGTCTATTGTCCAGTTGATTTACCAGCTATCAACATAGCAATGAGTGGTGAAGACCCTTCTTACATTCCATTACTTCCTTCAGGTTTCACAATCACTTCAGATGGAAACCAAAATGACACCAACAATAACAATAACAACAACAATGTTGGCGATGGAGCGTCGACAAGCTCAAACACAAACCTAGGAGGAGGATCATTAATAACAGTTGCATTTCAAATTATGGTTAGTAGTTTACCATCTGCAAAACTCAACATGGAGTCTGTTGCAACTGTTAATGGACTTATTGGTGAGACTGTCCAACACATAAAAGCTGCTTTAAATTGTCCTAGTTCAGGATGAAAAAAAATAAAAAGAAAAACAAATATTATTTTTCTTCAATACCTTAAATATGGTTTCAGAACCTGAGTCTATTTGTTGCTGGAGGTAGTAATCAATATGAAGAGAGTTAGTTGAGACTTGAATGCCCTCTCATCAAGACATCACACAAAAATTTACTGCTCTCTTGTTGTTGCTGGTTGAGCTGTATTTTTGCTTCAAAGGTTACACAACTTTTCAAGCTTCATTACATTTCACACCAACTTTCAAATTTTTATTTACTTTATTTTATTTAACGTACTATAAGGTGACTTTTTATTTACACTTTTATTCTTCACACTACTTTTTTTTTTTTCAGATGAACTGAAAAAGATTAATTGTGTGAAAAAAAAAGTGTTTATTTAAAATGGTATTAAAGATTTTTTAAAATTTTTTTTTTTTTGGTTTTCTGATGATTTTGGAGAAGGGGGGTGGGAATAGTTATAGTAATTGATGATGATGTGTCTTTAGAAGAGGAAGTCAAGAACGCACCATACTTCGTCATTTCGTACTCTATATTCTTAGATCAACCATGAAAAGTGTGTATGGTTCGGGCATTGACTTCTTGTGGCAGAGACTTTATTATTCATAATTTATTGTTGTTTCATATCACATTATTACATTTTGTTGTAATAACTCTTATATATGACTGCTATCTTCTTTTGCTAGAAATATATTTATTGATTGTGGTGGAAAAAACAAGAGAAGAGAAAATGTGCATGATGTAAGATATAAGGGTGGTTTTAGTAAATATCATAAAAGTTGAATTTTTTTTATATATAAATAAATAGAAATACAAAAATTATGTATTGGATTGAAATTGTTATTTTTCAATACATACTCTCTTTTCTTTTTGACATCGATATTATTTTAATGGTTAAAATTTAAACGTGTTTTATTATTTTGAAAATTAAAAATGAAATTTATTAAGTCAAATTATGAGGATCATACCTTTTTTTAAATTCAAGGATGGTACTTAAATTTGTTGAGATTCATGAATTTTATGTAATAATTTGTGTTTGAAATAGTGTATTTATTACTAGCTTTTCTCATAACTTTTTTATTATTTATAAAATTATTATGTTATTACTTTCTATTTCTATTGAAGTATTTTTATGAAATAATATAAGTGCTTGAGAATTCATATTTCATTTTTTCTATATATATATATCATTACTTTATTTATTTAGTATTTCTAGTTAAATTAATCAAATGTATTTTTTTAATTTCTTTTGTAGATGATTCTTAAGTATTTCTATCGGTTTTCTTTGAGCTATGAGACTAAATTAATCAAATATATTTTTTAATTTCTTTTGTAGATGATTCATAAGTATTTTTATCTGCGTTCTTTGAGTTATGCAGCTTGTCATTATTTTGATGAGTTTTCGATATCTAAATTATTTTTATAAAAAGAATAAATAAATTAAATTTAATGCAGACAACTTTAGAATTAATTGAATAAAACAAATCCATATCATTTAATAAAATATAGAATTTTAAAATTAAAACCAAAATGAATTTAATCTAAATTACATATAAAACATTTGTACAAAGTGGGTCAGGGATTTATACAAAGGAGTGTTGTAGAGGAGGCAGATATTAACAGTTTGGGTACTTTTTGTGGCTTGACATCATTAATGGGCTCCATGCATTTTCAATAGAGTAATGGAAACTTGAATAAAAGATGACATAATTTCTGAATTTAGGTTGACAACTTGATGTGCAATGACAAGAGTTGAAACAACATATCTATTCACCTTCATTCAATGCGTAAATTTTTGCAGCCTTTTTAATATTTGCATAACTAACTCCAACATTTCATTCATCATGGTTGCACCTAAGTTAAATATGGTTGCTCAAGGGATTTTTATACCTTTGAGTTTCATCATATTTTGCTGTTTGGTTATAGGATTAATACTGTACCAATGGGAATTGACATACATGGTCATATAGTTTTGTTAGTTTTTTATTTTTATTTTTATTTTTTATTTTTATTTTTGGTTGCAAAGAGGAATTTATCATCATTAAAATGTAGAGTATTGTGTTTTAAAGTTCTAATTCAACTGAAAAATATCGATATTGCTAGATTGAACGTCTTGTCTTAGGTTCGAATCGGGACTGCACAGTTGTGTTAGTTAATTATGGTGGAATTTTTCATATCTTCTAAGACAATAAAAAATGTAGAGTATTATTAGCGGTATTGGAAAATGGGTTAGTCATGTAAGCTTTTTTATATATATATTTGTGCATATATAATTGTTTTGGAACTTAAAAGTGGGTGGGATTGTTTTTAAAACTTAAAATAGGATTGAATCTCTTAATTTTAGGAGTATTTTTTTTGTTTTTTTTATCAATGGAAACTCATACCATTTCACTTATAGAAAATGCGTTGGATACATGTTGGAATATCAATAAAAATATAGAAACTAGCTAGAGATGTGATTGTCTTTGCTAAAGAGGTGTTACATTTGCTTGGTTCCTAACAAACTTAGCATGAGAGTTTACAAAATAGGATGAGAAAACATATGAGACATTTTCTTTTTTGTTGTAAAATTGATCCACCATACTCTTGGAGTCCATCTCAAAATCAACATTCAAAATTTGAAGGTCGTGTATCCAACACAGAGCACTCAAGAGACAACACGTTTCACCTTCATCAACGAAACACGATTATGTTGCATGAAAACGAGTTATCTATGTTGCATTTTTAACGACCCATAGTTGGTTTTCTCCAATACTCCTTCTAAATAGTGGTAGGTCTACGAAAATTCTTTTTGGATGAAGATGGTGCCAGTGGCGAAGGTTGAATTGAAATAGTAGGGCGACAAAATATTTAAAATTTTAATTGATAAATAAAAAGTATAATATTGCATTGTATATAAGAATTTTAAGTGATAATTTATAAAAGTATATTGACAATCAAACTTTTAACACTTATTATAAAGAGGTAGTAGATCAAATTTTGGTTGACATTTTTAATAATTAAAAATTAGTTTTTAAAAATGTAATTTTTTTCAAATACTAAAACTTTTAGAGTTTAATTGTTATGTTTTGTTGGTAAAAAGTTTTACAATGTCAACACATTACAAATATCCATAAGTGTGACTTTAAAAGTAATTATGTTGAAAATGATAATAACATTAATGGAAGATTGTTGGAAATAATAATGACATTAATGAGAACTAGTGTTGGTGTGAATTGAAAAATAAGGAAGTCCCATATAGGAGGGATAACACACATTAGTAGTGTTGATAAGGTGGAGGTATGGAACTTGGGGTGTGCTCCAAAGGTACCCAATTTTGTGAAGGAGAATAACACATTCAAAATTGACCACCACGTGATGGATCCCAAAATTTAATTTATTTTATAATTATAGAGTTGTCTTTGTAATTTATAATTAACATATGTCAAACCAGATTAATATTTACTCCTATTTTATACTCATTCACGTATAAATATCGTGTTTTAGAGATTTTAAAGGAAGAAAGTATGTGATTATGTGATTAGTATGTTGAGAGATGAGATAAAGAAAAGATAAAGAAAGTATTTTATAATTACAAAGTTGTTTTTGTAATTTGTTTTATAAATTATTTCCTCCGATTTTCTTTTATAATAGACATCTAAATTATAATTTGTTCAACAAAAATTGATGTATTTGGTTTAGCACCATCTTCAAGATTTTGGAGGTACTGTCCTAATCTTAAAAATTGGGACTAATAAAAAAAGTATCAATTTACATGATGCATGTCATTTAGTTAAGTTAAAATGTAACAAGAAAAAATGCACAATAACATGTCACCTTCACATATCAGACTCAAACCTATATTTCAACGAAGATAAACCAACAACCACATTTCTACTCATCAAAACAATTATACTCATAAAATACACCGAACTCAAAATTATAACAACATACACCGCATTATCTATAGTAATTAGCATATCTATTATTAATATATGTCATGTTAGGTTTAGTCGAAACTCATCACAGTCGATTAATATATGTCAAACCACATTAATTTTTATTCCTTTTATACTCATTCACCGTATAAATATCGTTTTTCAGATACGCTAAAAGAAGAAAGTATGTGAGTAGTATGTTGAGAGATGAGATAAAAAAAAAAAAATAAAAAAAAAAAGATAAATGTCTAATGTGATTACGAGAGTAGTTTAATAATTTAAATATTTTATATATAAAATATAAATATAAAATTTTAAAGTAGTTAAAATGTAAAAAATTAAAAATATTTTTAATTCTACCAAACCATAAATAATATTTAATCAATAAATATTTCAACATGAATTTAAATTCAAATTTATTGAAACAATGCGTTATATTTCAGAACCGTTATTCCACTTGTAAATCCAGGTAAACTATAAATTTCTTCTGAGTATGCATTGTTGATCCTTTAAAGTCTAAAACTTGTTAAAGTAGCTTTCAACAGTATTTTTTTGAAAATATTCCTTAAACACATGTATCCTACACAATTATTATCAATGTCTTCAAAAATTTAATAAATTTTCTGCTAAATATTTGAATTAGAAGAGAAAATAAGAGTTAAACGAATAGGGAAAAAACAATAAATTAATATAATATTAATTTGATACTAGTTAACTTTTATTAATTTTTTTTTATGTTTGTTTACCTCCTTTTAATTTTAACTATATATCAAAATCAAATATAATTTTAATTTCATTGTAACTAAATTATTGTTAGAGACAAAATTAAGAAGAATTTCAATCGATTTCAAAATTTTTCAAATGTTGCTGATGTAATTTAATGTTACCGAAAGCAATGTTTACATGTGTCACATGTAGCATCCTGATCCTCATCTATAAGTATAAATTATTCAGATACACAAAGTTAACGAATCATATTAATCTATTATAGATCAATATTTAAAAATCACTCTAAATTATTCAGATACACAAAATTAACTAATAACTCAAATATTATATATTTTCACATTAGTATCATGTTTAAAAGTTACTCAGTGATGATGTTAGATAATAATATTTCTGTATTTAAATTGATGTCAATTCGACTAATTGAGTTTAAAAAAATATATTTATTTTTCTTTATTTTTATCGTCAACCGTCGAAAAAAAAGATTTACGCCGATAGAATTTCAAATGACTTTTAATTATTGGTCAATAGTAGGACATTTGAAAAAGATGGTTCATCGTGGTATTAGTCTACTTCTAAATCGTCTTTGGCAAATAAATTTTTGAAGCAATATAAAAAAAAAATTAAAAAAAATAAAAAAACCTTTCTAAACACAAGTTAAGAGGATCACTATTCAATACTCATGAATACATTTCACATGCATTTACCATCTTGAATAAACAAAGAAATTCAAGTATGATGCCTAAAAAAGAAGAAACTAAAGTCATGGTACAATTGGTTATGGGAGTAAAAATAATAATACAATTGAGAACTACTAGCTAGCTAGCTCATTCATGGTGCCAGTGCATCAATTGGAAAATAGTGAAGGGGTTGACATTATTATTATCTCTTCATCAAAACCAATTTCGTACTTATGAAATCAATGTTCATGTCCCCTGTCACATTTGCTTCCAACACACATAGTTACTTGTTCCTTCACAACACTTAGACATTCTTTTGGGTTTGTCCAATATATTGCTTTGTAGGAAGAAATGGAAATAAACATTTATTGTAAAAGAAAAAAAATATTCAAAGATCTTGTAGCCTTGGATTCCTAGTTTTCATTGTCCTTGCATTTTCACTTTTATGTATACCTTTTGCATTGTTTGTTGGATTACTCTATTGCTTCTTTAATTGTGCAATATAGTTGAGCTAATCATTAATATTGATCATAATAACTACAATTATAATGAAATTACAAATTTTTATAATCTTTATTCCATAAATCATAAGTTTTTTACTTGGTATTCATTTTATTTTTTAATGTGAGAAAGAAAAATAAAGAAAAAATGGAAAACAAAACTAGTCCCTTAAAAAAGACGTTTCTAAAGCATATGCAAACATAGGAGAGGAAATACAAGAGAGGGGTTAATCAACAACGACCAAAGGTTCCACGCCATTTGCTTCTAGTTTTGCCAAAATATCTGCACATTAGTTTCCTTCTCGAAAAATATGGTATAAGGTAACGTTCCAATCTTTTGCCAAAAAGGTCCCGAATAGCCACCAAAATATTGGCATAATGATGAAATATATCTGTACCAATAGTCACCAACTGCACAACATGTAAGGAGTCTACAAAACAAAACAAAATTGAAACTTGCTTGTCAACAGAGCTCAATGCCAACTAACATAGCTTTGATATCAGCATGAAGCACGTTAGAGATACTTACACTTCCATATCTCCAAAGTCTATTTTACTTAGATTTGTAAGAGCACTACCATCAACATGCATGACCATGGTATCTGCATCACCATGCTGCCACTGAACCTCACGCGTTGGACGAGGGTTATGTGAAGGATTTGTTGAACCAAACATTTGGCGCACAACTTGGAGCTAAGTTTGAACCACAACAACTGTTAAGTTTGTTATAGGTTGGTGTTGGCTTCAACGTCATATATTCATATATAAAATCCTATTAATTAGGGTCACCACTAATCTTTTTCTTCTTAACCATTTGTTCTTCTTCTTCATCCCTTTGAGAAGGATGAATTAAGATAATTTTTTAGTCTGAAATAATTCATTTAACTAATTTTTTTCTCCTCTTTTATCTAATTATTATAAGTGGTTTTCCACGTATATTTAGTTTTCTTTTGTGTTTTATTTATGATTTCGTCGTCTGAGCGTGACATTGTTTTGTTTGTCGTTGTTTGCTTTCCGTCTTGATTCAGTGTTCGTTTGGTTCATATTGACATATTAGCTTTGGTCAAATATAGATATTTAATCAATGATTTTGGCGTCGTTAACGTTGTAGATCTGATACATAAGTATTTCAAAATACTTTAATTTTATCACACATTTGTAGGTATTTTACCATTTTTGAAAATTTATTCGCAGATTCATCATTTTTTTATTTTAATGACTTTAAATTTATATTATTATCGATATTTTTTGGTTACAAATTTTAAAGAATACATATCGGTTTTTTTTAGTCAAAATAAATTCATAAATCATAAGAAATATTAAATACTAGTTCTACCAATTTACTTTATTATTTATTCTTTGTACCTAACATTACTCTTTTATATCATATATTCTTACTTTTATAATTTATTATTTCTCTTAAGGATTGTTACTTAAACTTAATCATTTATATAATTTTGTTATTATCAAAATTCTTAAACTCAAATTGTAGACTTATAGAACCATTTAAATTGGATTTTTTTTTTACTGGTAAATATTTAAAAACATTGATTTTAAAGTAGTGCACTGACGAATTTTGTATGATAAACTTGTTGAGAAGAGTTTGTTTCTTTTATAAATCAATGAGAAGAGTTTAATGTGTAACATCACGAGTGTAATCAAGTTTGTGGTTAGTAAAATACAATATATAGTGGTATTAGACTTCAATGATTAACAACCTCTTTAATAAAAAAAATTTTAAAAAAAGGGAAAGAATTGGGCCTTTAATTCAAATGAACAAAAAGGAATATAAGAAGTCCATCAATATGACTCTAGATTTTTTATTAAAAAAATAGGAAAAGGAAATCTTTTTATTAATTAAAGTAGAATTAATCACTATTTTATAACTGTCCTCGAGATTTGAACTCGATACTTTGAGAATATAAGACTAAACTCTTGTCACCAAATCAATATGACTCTGAATTGAGTAAGTCTTAAAAAAAAGTATACACAATTAGGGCATGTCCAAAGCTCTTTTTTATTTAATAAAATTCATTCAATAAGGACTACTCAAAGCACAAAGTTTCCCAAGGGAGTCAAACAATATTACAAGATATACTAGTCCATAAAAGACCTCTAATCGCAAAGGTAAAAAAGAAGCGACTGAACAACTATTAAAAGTCGGCAGACTCAAACAACCATTTGAATGATTACAAGACTAGTGAAACTCAAAATAGAAACCTTTCACATGGATTTTAAGCTATCTCGAAAACAATAACTTAATACTCTCAAATAAAAGAATGACATTCTCTACATGATTTTAACTTTTTTTTCTTGTTTCTTGATTTCCAAATAGACCACGTAGTGGCTAACTTATCGTTCAATAGTCTCAAAGCAAATCTTAATACCTTTTAAATTTTATTCCCAACGATATTCATGAATTGTGATGATGGCAAATTAGTAACATCGACCATAATGGTGCTACAATTGGTAAGTGTTCCTTACTAAGTAAATATTATTCTAATATAGTGAATCTTAAATATTATTTTGGAGATAAACATTAGCTAAAAACCCTACACTCCTCTAAAAAACACATTTTTCCATTGAAATAACTAACGCTGCCACCTCTGATTTCCAACTCTATCACTAAAACCTAACTGAATCATATCAAACACATACACCTTCTTATTCTCTAACAAATTAAATAGCCTAGAAAATGATCCATCAAATTACCTCATTCATACCATAGATCCAACCAAAAAGAAGTTGATCTACCATCCCCTTAAACTCTACGAAGCTACCTGCTAAATTGAGAGGCATGACACCTGCCTCATTTCAATAAAATTAATGTTCATCCAACAAATAGATTATCATTCTATTTCAACCTCACCCTCGCATAGTCAACACCATACATATGGGATAACACCTGAACCACTTTACACCCCCAAAACCACTTAGCTAATAAAGGTAAATTAAAAGATTTCATATCTCACACACCTAAGCCACTCCTTTTTCTTCGATAAGACGATAAACACATCTTACTCCACTTCATCCAATAAACCTTCCTTGCATCCTTACTCTCATTCCATAATAAATATTTATGATTAAAAAATTGTTAATATAATCTATATCAAAATTTATTTTTAATACATATGTATAACTAGTAAAATTTAATTTATTTCTATAAATCCTTTAATTCTAGGTTAATATTTCTCACTTTTTTAAATAGACAATATTAATAATTAGATATGCATTTTGTTAAATAAAATAGTTAGAACTTATAATTTATTTATTATTCCAACTCCCTTAAACCGCTAAACTACCGAACTACCTTATGACTTCGACTTCCCTTAATATTTCTCACTTAGTAAAGCTAAATCTATTTCAAAGTTTATTTATTCAATCGACCCTACGATAAGATCAATCAAAAAACTAAAATAAAATAATAAAACTAAAATAAAATAATGATCACTGAAGAGAAAAGCGTTACACAGAACATCAACAAGAAGTGACATTGACAGTAATATACTTTTGGAACAAAATAGGTCCATTTCACCATTTGGGCTCCACAAGCCAAATATTCTTTCATTTTCTCGGGAATTTATGCGATTTTTGTATTCGATTTTCTGAATATGGTTGGTGTGGGGTTCCCATTTTGGCACCCTACAACATATATATTTTTCCCATTTTTTAGGATGGTCAAACATAAAAGGATTGAAATATAGTTAGGACTATAAATAATTTAATAGTATAACTTTTATGGATATAAAGGATTTATTTGATACACAAAAATTAAAGGACTAATATATTATATAGCGGTGTAATTTAAAGAATTATCCGATGTATTTAACTTAAAAAACAAATTTTAACTAATTTTTCAATCAAAATATATGTCTCGTGTATGGTTTTATAATAAAATAATAATCAGTATATTATTATAATTATTCTTATTTTTATTTAGAAGATATAAAAAAAATAAAATTTAACTAATTGATTAATGACAAATATTTATCTTAAGTATAAATTTTATATTTCAACGGTTTCTTTAATAATTTATTTTTAGAAATAAAACTTAAAAAATTATAGTTGGTGTATTATAATTATTTTCATTTTAATTTTGAAGATATTAAAAAAATTAATTTAACTAATTCATTTGTCACAATTATTTGTCTCATGTATGAATTGTATGTTTCATTAGCTTCTTTAATGACTCATTTTTAGAAATAAAATGTCACAATATTGAAGTGCGAAAAAATTATAGTTAGGGCATTATAAGTGTTCTCATTTTTATGTCAATAATATTAAAAAAATTAAATTTACCTAATTCCTTAGTGATAAATATTTGTCGCGTGTATTGTTTTTATAGTAAATTATGT
>JBBPBQ010020322.1:44034934-44061771 GCA_037974755.1 Cicer yamashitae | reverse complement strand
AAATGTGAAAAAGTTAAAATGTGAAAAAATATCATTAATATATTATAATTATTCTTATTTTTTTGTCGGGAATTTAAAAAAAAAAACTAATGTTTTTTATGAAAAATCTAGTGATTTTAACTAACTCTTTAGTGATAAATATTTGTCTAATATGTAATTTGTATAATAAATTACAAATAATATAATAATTGTTATCTTTTTATTTAGAAGTTATAAATAAAATATTAAATTTCAAGTAATTGATTAGTATGAAACATTTGTTAGTTGTATTAATTGAACGCTCAAATTAAAAGAGTGTTCATGTGCATAATAAATAGTGTTTATTGATTATATTAAAAATTATAGTAAGCCTTTGCGGTCTTGATAGTAGCCTTGCAGTGTTACACAATATACGTGCAACATGAATGAGGTGATGTTATTTTTTAAAATGATTAGATTTGTTGTTAGTGTTTATATATATTATATGATTTTATTAATAATTGTGTTGATTTATTATTTAATAAATAATTTATTTTATACATGATGAAATTTAATTAAATTGTAACACTATATTTTTATTGAAATAATTAGAACTATTATTTTTTATAACTAGAAGAAAAAAAAAAAGAAATACATTATACATAAGTGTATATATTTTTGTTATACAATTGAACGGTTTACGTTTTATTTATTTAAATTGAAATTATTAGTTTTGTGTTATTTGTCATATGTTTAATTATGATTTGAAGAAATAAAAGGTCTTACCCTTACAATAATATTTTAGATATAATGGCTTTTAACATATTCAAAAATAATTATTGTGATGCATATAGACGTGAGGTGAAACATGTGATTTTAAAATTATTATATAATAATAAAATATGTTGGAGTATTTCTATGTTTTATTTCAATCTTTGTAACACACCTTTTAAATTAGAAATATTAATGTGAGTTATCTTCCATTAGAAATAATTGGAAGATCATAATTTTTAATTTTTAAGACTTTGACCTATAAGACTCATTTTAGTGCCAAAACAAATATTTTCTAAATGATAATAAATAAACGTGTTACTGATCATGTAAATGAATTGTAGTCGAGCCATTTCTACAACTACAAAAACTGTTATAATTTTTCTAAAAATTAAGTACTTTTAAATAATGTTTTGAACTAAAATACAGGGGTGTGTCATTTTCCAATTATATTCATATTACTCAATGTAGTGATACATAATGATGAATAACTGCATTTCCAAATTTTTATTATAAAAAAGTACTACTCACTTAGAAATTTTTGATTTGTAATTAAAAATAATTATCTCTTTTTCCTTTCATAAGAATGCGAATCAAAAGTTTTGATTTTTAATATTATGGAGTTATAAATTTATATTTTTAGTTTAATATTTGTAAATTGTTTGGTAAAAAATATTAAAAATTAATAAATAAAAATATTATTTGATTATTAAAGATATAACCCTGGTCACTGCTAGTCTATTTGGCCAATTAAATGTCTAGCCCATTACGTAAAGCCCATTCGTTCATTAGAAAAACTTAACCTAACACCAACCCCTTTGCTCCGGATAAATTTGTGGTTGGTTCACTAAGATAGAATAACCTTGACGGCGCTTTCCCAAAACTTCTAACGTATTTCTATGTTTCTCAACCTTCACTGTCTTGCATTTGCAGAGAGTTGCAAAAGTGATTTTTCATTAGCTATCTATCTATCACTTACAAGATATATCCACACATATTTCCTAGTATAATAGAATTGATTATTATTTATAACGTGATAGCGATCAATACAAATTTAATTGGAGCTTCCATTCTACTCAAATTGGTACTAGTAATATGGAAAATTTCAGATTATTTCTCATGTTTTGTTATTGATTGTATATAATTTTGTGTTTTTTCTTTTCTTGTATTTAATTTTGTGTTTTTTGTCGTAGATAGATCCAAAAGCAATGCAACATTACCTAGTTTATCCAGCATAAATCTCACCGACTGTGATTTTGTGATTTTCTTGATTAAATATGGGCAAAACCATATGCATAGATGAAGAGATGTTGTTGAGGTAATAATTATGATATACACACACATATATATATTTTATTAATATGCACATATAGTGTTTACAGTTAATCTTTCATGATTATTGAATCACTAACAATATATGACTTTAATCATATTTATCGTAAAAGTCATACAACAGATTGTTCATGATTAATTTATGTTTATACTAAACGTATATCAAAATAAATGTCTTTTAATTTATTATTTCATTGCAGATGGTTTGGTTTCAAATTAACTCATTCATATTTATGCTCATGAAAACAACTCATTCAGATTTACTATTATAAATTATTTTGATTTAATTCAAGTTTTTTAAAACATAATAAAAATTTAGGGTGATGGGATGATAGAAGACCTTAAGTCTCAATGAGTATTTCAAATAAATTTATATTTGATTCTCTCCAAGTACACTAACGGAACTTGAACATATATAATCATACAATAAGAAATTATAATTCTTTCATGTCATATAATTAATTTCAAAATAATTATACAAAGGTGAAGTGACATAGCAAAACAAAATATTTTTATTAGATGTCAGTGTAAAACAGTTTTACAATCCTAATATGATTCATAATTGATGTTGTTGATACATGATATCATATAAAATATTAAAACCCCTTGAAATTTTCATAATGTAGGATTTTTCCCATCATTTTTCTCTATGTTATTCTGATTTCAATCTATTTAACCATACTATTATTCAACAAAACAATGAATTGTACATGTTCTCTTTTTTTACCAGGATTTCTTCTTCTTGTCAATGCTAATATCCTTCTTGTTAAGGATATGAAAATTAGTGAACAACAATGAATTCAATGAAAACTTCTTTGTGGAATCAAGTTTTGAAAAAGCCTAACAATCACAAAGATAAGTTTTCATCATGGGAAAAGAACAATGTTGGTGAATAAGACCATGCTCTGTACCATTTGCCAACACAAGTTTATCACCTTTGATTCATCATTAGTGATGAGGTTTTTAGTGTTTGTATTTGCGAAAGTAGAATTATATATGATATTTTATGTAGAGAACTCTCTTTTTTTTGTGTGAAATATTATCTCATAAACTTTTATTCATCACTCTATATGTAGAGTTAAATTGTAATATAAAAACATATTGTATACCTAAAATAAGAAACAAATCTATATCAACTTTGATTCATCATCACGGATGAGGTTTTTTGTGTTTGTATATGCGGAAGTGGAATTATATGTAATATATATTGTTTTAGAGAAGTCTCTTCTTTTTGTGTGAAATCTTATCTCATAAACTTTTATTTATCGCTTTATATATAAAGTTAAATTGTAATATAAAAACATATTGTATACCTAAAATAAGGAACAAATCTAAACATATTATAAACAGAAATATAAATTGTATAAATCATGCTGATATCTTATTCTATATCTTAAATATATTTAAATCTAAATCTAGATATAATCGAAATAAAATATTGTAAAGATATTTAAGCATATTATTTTCAACACTTGTTCTTGACTAGATATCCTTCTTGAATGAGACTGCATCTTCAACTTCTTTGTACCTTGTCGATATGGTTTTTTTTTTCACTTACACCTTCATTCTCCTTCATATCATTCATATAAACATTAATATATTTCATGTAACACAAAAGTATGTAGGTTATATTATTTTTGTAGCCATATATCTTCGTGAAACACATAAAGAAGTAGTATTTGGTTACAACCATACATCTTCATGAAACACATAAAGAAATAGTATTTCGTTATTGGTTATAAGCTACATATCTTCATTGAACACATAAGGAAGTAGTGTTTGGTTATAGGGTTATAAGGCGTACATCTTCATGTAACACATGAGCATATTTCATGTAATACATAAAGATGTAGCATTGGTAGTGGTTATATATCCTCATGTAACACATAAAGATCTATTTTTGCTTATCTATCTATTCTCATGTAACACATGAAGATCCACTTTTTCTTATTTTTATCTATCCTCATGTAAGACACGAAGATTCCTCATGTAACGCATGAAGATCAATTTTTGGTTATTGGTTATAAACCAAATTGAATTTCTTCTTCTTCTTCTTCACATATTCAAGTATGAACCTTAGTTCGTGATACCATTGACTCTGAAGTTTCAACTAGGTGATTTTCCTAATGCCACTAATTCTAAGTCATGCAATTCTGTCTATCACTATCATTATTCAAGAAACACAACATCTCACTCCAACAAGAAAGTCAATTCCTTTAATGGAAAGTCAGCGAAAGAAATTGAAAGAATTAAGTATGAAAAGAAAACTTAGCTAAATCAAAAACTTGTGAAGATCCAAGAACAACATTCCAACTCAAATCAAGCAAGAGTATGAACGAAGATTCGTATTTTTGAAGACAATTTAAAATAAGATTTGATTCAGATTTATAATTAACGAAAATCGTTGACCAAGTTGAAAAGAAGATATGGTCAATATTTGAGGAAGATATGATCAAGATCTTATCAACAAGAAGATATGAATTATTTACAAGAAGATTTGATCAAGATTTATCTACAAGAAGATATGAATTATTTACAAGAACATTTGATCAAGATTTATCTACAAGAAGATATGAATTATTTACAAGAACATTTGATCAAAATTTATCTACAAGAAGAAATTGATTATTTACAAGAAGAGTTGATTAGAATCTACAAGAAGATATGATCAAGATTTGTTTACAAGAAGAAACACTCACAAGAAGATACATTTTATTATTTGCAAAGATATGATTCAGATTTTGCAAGGACAAAGGAGAAACCCTAACCTATTCTATAAATTAATACTCAAGGCTGAAGAAGAAAACAAGAGAACTCACAAGCACAAAATTTTCCAAGTCATTAGAGTTCATAAGGTTAAGGTATAGAGAAACACTTGCTCAAAAGAAATATTTTTTAAGTGTTTTCTAGTGTGAGAGTCATTATTACAATCAGTTTGTTCGAAGCAAACTAATTTGTTCCAAACTCTTGTAACCCAGTCCAATAGTGGCATTCGTGTTCCTCAAGCAATTTGTAGGTTTTCAGGTTCTGTTGAGAAGACTTGGCTTGTAGAGTCAAGGTGTTTGTGTTCCTCAAAAAGTCTGTAGGTGTCGGGTTGTTTTGAGAAGATTGACTTGTAGGGTTATATGCTATGTAATTCAAGTTTTGGATTAGTGGATTAAATCAAAAGTTTTTAAACAAAATATAACTAAGTTTTAAAGTTTCAAAAGCTTCTAAAGTAAAATAAATTGGGAAGTTTAAAAAATTAAAACTTAATTAAAAAGGAAAAAAAAAAAAAAACCTCTTCTTCTATTTACAAAATAATCCATCTTTAAATACTCAATGCCTTCAATATACTACAAAAATATATATAGATAAGCAATTTAGCATACAGTGAAATAACTAAATTCTAAATCTAAGACTCTGACTATGATCCAGTATCGTGACTTCACTCCACATTAAAAAGCTGAGGAGCAATCTAGATATACTCTTGAGTTCTTTAATGCTAAATACCTGGAAACATCCCCACCAAAGTGGTGAGTTATAAAGCTCAGTAACATAAAATAAGAAAAACAATTTTAACATGTTCTCAACCATTCTTGGTGTGCTAAGTATGGAAAAGTCCTCTCATCAGTAATTTCTAAACTCAACCGTAACATAATAGAATTAAACTCATAATTCAGTTATTAAGATGAATCACATATACTTAACCATATACTTGATGAATCACATATACATATATAGATAATAACAGTCAAAATCTTTTGACAACCCATATATTAGATCACTCAAGCGTGAGTCACCTTATGTATACTAATATATAGTAAGGTAGATTATAGCATAACTAACTAAACCCTATTTGTTAGGAATGAAAAGAACTAGATGAAACCTCTGGATATATGATTTGAAATTTGGATTAGTGAATAAATTGTTGAAATTTTTTCTTATCTCTATACTTAATACTATTTATTGATTGATCACCTAAAATTTTTCAACAATCATTCATGAATAATTCTTGTAATTCTTCTTTAATCTCTATCTTTAGTTCATTTGTCATGAGTAATTAAATTCTTTTTGTTAGGGATGAGTTGAACTAGATGAAACCTCTAAATACAGAATTTGATATTTATATAATTGAATGAAATTATTGAATTGGTTTTCTTATCTTAGGGCTTAATGCTATTTATTGATTGATCACCTTTAAATTGAGGTATGATTCGTACTTTAAAACGGAAGTGGATTGTATGAATGCTTAAGATAAAAAAATTCATAACTTTGTACTCTAAGAATGATGTCAAATGTATGAAACCAATTGAGATATATGGAGAGGTAATTTGGGGGCATGCTCTAATTTTAAAAATTGGATCCCTAAAAAAAAACACTAAAAACGATCCTAGGACCGCATGCATGAAAATATTGCATTCTGCCACTGGACCATTGCAAGATGTAACACCCCGGCCACGAGTTTTTGTCTTCCGTGGGATTCGAGTCCGATACCTGAGGGATAAGTACCGCATCCACACACTCTCACTACCAATTGAGTCAGTGGCTATTATGGGTCGACTCTGGTCACAGTCAAATTAATAATTCAGAGTAGAAATCTAGTGAAACTGATCACTAACTCTTTTATCATTATAAAGTTCATTATGTTTAGTGTTGTTGGCTTGGAAATTATTCAATTAATTAGGAAATATTTTGTTCACTTGAATAATTAGACATTGTTCACAAAAGTAGGTATTTCAACATAATTTTTAAAAAAAAAAGTAAAACTACTATCATTATCAGTGTATATTAAATAAATTGATAAGAATAACATATCAAAATTATAGACAAAATTGAACAAATAGATACACCCATCTATTATTAGAAATTGGTTTTCTTCTTTTCTCCTTTCAGAAAAACCAATTCTTCAGCACTTTTAGACTACGGGAATTTGAATTCTCTTGTTACTGCAAATTGGGCCTAGCCCATTCACCAATTTACACACACACTCTTTTAATTTATTTTTATTTGTTCTCTTGTTTAACAATAATAGTAAAAAAACTAATAAAATTAGTGGATGCCGTTAGGGAGTGAACACACCCGACACAGTTACATATATTATTTTTTAGTTTTTCATGACACGATGCATCAGTCAAAAATACTTTAATTTTGAATTTGATTTTCTTCTTTTCTCATATAGTATTACTGCATTAGAGTGTTATAAGATACAATAGACTATTATTCAAATAAATCTTTTGCTTTGACCCTTATTACATGTTTCTTTATTGTATAAATACTCATTCATTTCTTCTAGCTATTTTGAGTTACCTATAGTTTAATCGGATCATAAAGTTGTTTTGTTAAATATTGTAAATCTTATCCTTCTTTGGAGACTTGTCTACCACCTAAATCGTGCCCTTTGTGGAGAAAATCATCTATCACAAAGGAAGAATAGAGAGACCAGAAAAAAACGTCAAATTGGTTTTGTTATTTAAGGGAAATACTATTTATCACGAATAACTTCCCTCGCGAAAATCACTAATGATAACGTGTCATGAATTAATTAGTGTAAAACTCAACAGTTTCGTATTTGACGAAATACACACATATTTTGTGAAGCATTTTCCTTTTTTTACTGTGCATACTATGTGTCGGTCCAAAAGAAGCATTTTCAAAAAAATCTAGTATTGATAAATTTAAAATTTTGAATTTTCCTTTTTGAAAATGGATGCTGGATTTTTCAAACTCTAAATTTCTGAAACGTAAATTTGGGTATCGAAAATTTCATTACCAATTTTCTAGTATGTATATTGTTAATCGGATTTTTCTTGTATTAAATTTATGCTATATTTGTTTTACCAAATTTTTTAAAATTTTGAAATTTTCGGTAAGTATTTTGTTTTCGTTTTTAATATATCGGAAATTTCAATATATTGAAAAATATAGTTTGTATATATTTCTGTTTTAATTTTAATTTTTTTTAATTGTATTAATGAGAACTTGTATATCCTAGATAAAGAGAGATTGAAAAACAAAATATAATAGCCGTTATCATTATTCGTTGAATGGTAAGAGATGGATTATTAGTGTATTGTGCTGACTTCACAATCATAAGTTAGTGGCTACATTTTAAAATAATGCATTTGTGAGACGCTTAAAAGTAGAATATAAGAAACATGTTGACGAACTTACAAAGTATCACATTGCATTGGGGGCACATCATAACATCAATATCTGAGAAGTATGGTTGCTGGAGTAAGATCCATGAAGACTCTTAAGTTGTGAGGAACATATTTTGGACGCACCCAGACTCCATCACTTAATTAAACATATTTCTTTTTTATTGATCATGAATAACACATACAAAACCAACAAGTATAGGTTACCATTATTTGAAACTGTCTGCATAACTTAGACTTATATGGATTGTGAACTTCAAGAAAACTTATGTAGGGCATTCGAGAAGTTGAAAAACTGTTTGTTTCAAAGACCTCATTTCCTCATGTTATGATAACAAACATATAACTTACTTTAATGAACGCAATTGAAATTGTATTTCCATCTTCAAATATTTTACCTTGTCAATTTCACATCAACAAATCAAATTTAAAGTATTTGATAAAATTAAAAGTCGAATTAATTGATAAATATAAAGTGATATTGTTTAAAAATATATTTTTAATTAATATTAAAATTTATTCAATTCATATAAAAAGGATAAAAATGAGATAAAATTGTATGCTATAAACTATAATTTTAAATACTACTTGAAGTTTTTTTAAGTGAAACACAAATGTCATATAGAAAAACACTATAAGGTAGTGAAAAAATATAAACATGTGTGAGAATGTCATGTTGAACCCAAATGATTGACATATATGAACCCTTGATAATTTTGATAATTATATAATTAGATCCTAAAAGAACAGTTTAGCTTGTGTTATTTACAAGTTATTTTAAAAGTGAAGATTTTGATTTGTAGTGCGAAATTTCTAAAATATTCAACCAAGTGATGGAATCTACAAAGCAAAAGAAGCGCCAAAGAGACTGTTTGCTTCTGACCCTTAAGTCATCATTCGCTTCCAATTCACAAAGAAATGCATCTAACTTTGACTTTTAAACCATCATAAAAAAATAATTTTCATTGCAAAATCATTTTCTTTACAATCTTTTAAGAAACAATTTCTAAATTGAATTTCAATATCACTTTTTTTAATAATTTGTAACAAACAAATCATTATATCATAGAATAACTATAAATATCCACGAACACTATAGATTTACCACAAACAATCGTTCATATTCAAGAAGCGCAACCTCACTAGAAATTCTAAGATGTTTTATGGCATACTTTTATGTTGGAAAGTTATTTATTTCATCTTAGTTTTTAACATATTGCTCTCTCGTGTTGAGAGTTTAATTCTTTCAAAAGAAACATTTTTTAAATATATATATATATATATATATATATATATATATATTGTTGTTTGCTTAGTAAAGGCATCATTCCTTAAGATATATAGTTACTAGTTTGATAGTCAATTTGTATAAGTTGTTTTATTTTTTTTTTATCTTAAAAGAGATAATAAATTCTATTATAATTAATTCACATTATAAAAGTTTCAGATTTTAGATAATTAAAATTGAAGAGGAATTGAATTTGTGTATGATTTGGAAGACCTTAGAAATTGTGAAAATTGAATGTTGACCTGGTTATAATGATTATAACCTTTTTTTTTACTTTTTTTTTCTTTCAAAAAATTGTTAACAAATGTTTTCTCTCGCAATTTTTCTTTTTCTTTTTCCTTTTATACTATTCAATTATTAAATCTGGTTTTAAAACAAAAATTCTTCTACTAGTTCTCTCTTTTAAGTTATATGACACTTTAATAAGTATATTAGATACTTTCTTTTTTTTGAAAAAAAATTTAGGGTAAAGAGTGGTCTCCATTTTAAAGTAGAAAATACTTTATGGTTAATTGAACACTTGTAAAAAGAGATTTATATTTGTCTCTCTCCTATGATGAATAACATTTCTAATTTTTTTTATTATTAAAAAGTATATTTTCCACTTAGAAACTTTTTATTTATAATTAAAAATAATTGTCTCTTTTGCTTTCCTTTCATAAGAATTAGAATCAAAAGTTATAGTTTTGATTTTTAATATTATGAAATTATAAATTTATATTTTTAGTTTAATATTTGTATTTTATTTGGTAAAAAATATTAAAAATTAATACAAATATATTATTTGATTACTAATGGTCTAACCCTGATCAGCCTATTTTGTCAGTTAAATGTCCGGCCCATCACGTAAAGCCCTTATATTTAACATACAAACTTAACCTAACACCAACCCCTTTTCTCCTTATAAATTTGTAGTTGCATCCGCTTTGATAGCATAGCTCTAACGGCGCTTTCCCAAAACTTCTACAGCATTTCTCTATTTCTTAACCTTCGCTTTCAGGCATTTGCATAGAGTTACCAAAGCAATCTTACATTAGCTATCGATCTATCTATCTATCATTTACAAGATATATTCACACATATCTACTAGTATGAATTGATTATTAATAATAACGTTTTAAGGATCAACATATACATATTCAATTGTGGCTTCAACCTACTCAAATTGGTGCTATTGATATGGAAAATTTCAGGTTATTTCTCACGTTTTGTCATTGATTGTATATAATTTTGTGTGTTTTTTCATTTCTTGTATTTAATCCTGTGTTGTTTTGTCAACAGACAGATCCAACAACAAGACAACTTTACCTGGTTTGTCCAACATAAATCTTATCGACTGTGATTTCCTTGATTAAATATGAATAAAACCACATGCATAAAAGAAGAAATGTTGTTGAGGTAATAATTATATATGTGTGTTATTATATTTGGATTTCATTGATATCCCCGAATAGTTTAAATACATTTTATATTGTCAATCAATCATAATAATCGTTGAATTACTAAAAATATTTTACTTTAATGATATTTACCTTAAAGTAACACAAAAGATTCTTTGTGACTAATCTACCCTTGTACTAAAAGTGTATCAAAATAAATATCTTTAGTTTATTATTGTGTTGTAGCAGTTTTGATTTCAAATTAATCCATTCATATTTACTATTATAATTTATTTTGATTTAATTTATGTTTTTTTTTATATATTAATAAAATTTAGGGTGAGGGATGGTGGAAGATCTTAGGGGTCCAGTGAACACTTAAAAATAAAGTTATATTTTGATTTCCTCCAATTACACTAGTAGACTTGAACTCACAACCTATAGATCCAAACCTATTGTTTATAAAATATGTGATAAACTTTTTTCTCTCTGGTAGTATATAGATTACTAAGAACAAATTATACTTTTCTAATAAAAAATGAGTTTACCGGACATAAAGAGACAATGTAAGAACATCTTTACACAATCATACAATGAAAAACTATCATTATTTTTATGTCATATAATTAATTTATAAATAATCATACAAGTACAAAGGTGGGTGAAACAGAAATACATAACTTTTATTAGATGTCAGTGTAAAACAGATAATATTTTTCCTTCAAATTCCTAGATGATTCATAATTAAGGATGTTGATACATGATATCGATTAAAAATTTGACGTTGAAAACCCCTTGAAATTTTCACAATGTTGGAATTTTTCTCCAACCTTTTTCTCCATGCATGTTTTTCATGATTTCACCCTACTATTATTCAACAAAACATATATTATTATTTTATATTCATCAATTACTAACATGTTATTTTTTTTTTTTTACCAGAATTTCTTCTTGTTGGCATTGTTTATGTCTTTACCTGCAAGAAAACTTGAAGATGTGCCAATTAGGAAACAACATTTATTTCAATTTGGTTAATGGATTTTTGGTTTACAAACGAAATAAGAAGAAGTACTTCTGATTCTTAAGCTATCACCAAAAGCCCTTGAAACAAAAGTCGATGATCATGCTGCAAAAATAGAGTGAGATAATTGCTTTTGCTTTATGATTTTTCACTGCCAATTTTTTCTAATCATATATGTTTGTTTTTATGAGCAAATAATTCCATTAACGGAAGTACAATAGATACTTCAACCCTTCCTACAAATAGGTCGTAATTAGTTAGATTTCATTCATACCATTTTTCATATTATATAATAATATAATTCCAACAAAATAACTACTTTTTTTAATGTCAACAAAATACTACTCCTTAGAAAATACTATGTGATAAACATTTTTTTTCTTTCGTAGTATATAGATTACCAAAAATAAAATTGTACTTTTCTATCAAAAAATGATTTATGTTTCATTCATATTGGATTTTTTTTCATCATTTTTCTCCAATTTTTAATGATTTCAATCTATTTGACCCTATCATAATTCAACAAAACTGTATATTATTATTTTTTTGAGGAATTTTTTTTAATTATTATTATTGTTATTATTATTATTATTATTATTATTATTATTATTATTATTATTATTATTATTATATTCATCAATAACTTGGACATGTTTTTTTTTGCTACCAGAATCTTTTCTTCTCATTTTAGCCTTGTATCCTTCTCTAAAAAGGGGTTAAGGATATGATAATCCCCAAACAACTTTGAATTGAATGAAGCACTATTTTGTGGAATCAAACAAGCACAAAAAAGGGATTTTCATTGAGTTGGATTGAAGTTAGAATCACACTACTCTTAGTCAGCAACTTGAGTCTTAAGAAGTGTTGGAATTTGATTTGGGAAATGAACCAACTGGATTGACAAGATTGGTGGTACCAAATCTTAAAATGCCATGAATTGGCAATGAACTATGCAAAATTTTGCAAGATTTCTTTCTCAATACATAAGAATAAGAATACATATGAAGGTGGTGGAAATAATTAGATTGAGAGGGACAACATATGAACTTATGACTTTTTCATATGCATGTAGGAAGAGTTTTGGACGTGAAACAAATTAATATCAATCATTGGAATAAAGATGATGTTAGAGTTGGTTAAAGATGATGTTAGAGTAGGTTGAATTTGTATATCTTGAAATAAGTCTTACATTGTCAAGTATTGTAAAGCACGAGGGAGGTTAATATTATATATTAATTTGATCTAGTTCTTATACATTTCCTTAGATGGAGTTAGATGATTTTTTATATTATTTACATAATATTATTCTCTTATTTTCATTAGAGAGTATTTATGATTTTTTATTCAGTATTATACTAGAGTTTTACATTATATTTGAGTGTTGTGATTTAGTTTCTTTATTTCTTTATGTCAATTTTTTCCTGCAACTAATATCATGAGCTTTAGTTCGGTGAAATATTAAATTCTTAGTATGCTATATTGTTGCACCATTATCTAATCTTCCACATCTTAAAGAAAGTATGATAGTGTAAAAATGACATTTTCGAAAGATTATTGCTATGAAAGGCTTGATACTTAGGTAGTTCATTGCGACTCACCACTCTTTTCTAACAACTAACTTAGTGCACAATCATTGGTTGACATTGATGCAAGGTATGTTATGAGATTATGTAGATGGCTATAGAAATTTTTGAGAAAACCAACATAAAAATTGCACTATTTAATATCAGAAAGGTACTCGACATGTAAAAATTTATGGAATGATTTAGCTTCAAATGAAGTATATTCTTAATGATGGACAAAGTATGAGAAACAAGTGAATATACTCTTCATGGAGGAGTTTAAGAAATTCTTGAAATAGTGTGCTTTCAAGTGAGGTATACTCGTAAAGGTTGTTGCCATTATCCGAATCAATTGTGAATGTTTGAGTTGGTATTTATTGTGATACAAAGTTATCTACGATTCTAACTCTCATAAGAGAAGATATTACAACTCAATAATATATAAATCCAAGTTTTATAACTCCATTATAGAGAATATAAATTTAATTACTTGGTTGATTTACAATAAGATCTAAACTCTCACCAGAGAGGATTTTCTATTCGCTCATCTTGTTCAAAGAGTTTTTCTAAATATATTCTATTCAATTTGAACATAGTCTTTTTCTTTTCTCTCTTTATGATCTTGGATTCTCCAAGTCTTATTTTATTTTTTTTCTGTCTTCATGGACATTCATTTAGAATTATCTCATAAGGACTCTTGTTGAGATGTTAACGTGGTGCAGATGTTAATTTGACCAATAATAATTTAGTTGATGTATGAACGTTTGTCAACTTAAACATTTGATTTGAAGTTCTCTTTTTGAGCACTTGAGAAAATAGTCATTGAGATATAACCATTGAAACCATAGTTGTGTTATTGTTGATATCATGTCACTAGAGTTGCAAATCTGATTCTATTTTACAAGTTGTCACTTACAGTCAACTAATTCAAATAATTTATTAGTGATTTTACTAGAGCTTCGACTCGTACTTTCAAAAGTGCATCTGATATTCCTATTATCTTATTGTTTACTCATCTCAACTAATGTCAGTGTCAAATGCACACACTCCTTTTGCCTCTCTTTTATTGATCTAACTATCTTTTGATCTTCAGTAATTATATTATGTTCAGTTCATGTTTTCCATGCATCATGCTTTAGAGCTTAATGTCATTAGATGAATTCGACTTAAAGAATTCATTAGAGGATAAATTATTCTTTTGTTATGTATTTAGAGTAAACATTATATTAGAACTAACTATGTTCCAACATTTTCAACCCATATTCTTGTGTTTAATATATTAATTATATTCTAGGTCGTTTACCCAAAAAATCATTTTGATCTAGGAGTGTACATAATGGATAGTGTTTATCAACTACTTTTTTAAGCTAAAAATTTATTAAAAAAACAAAAAACAAAAATTGAGGGACATAAATCTGACTCAGTAAAAAAAATAAAAATAAAAATAAAAAGTGTGAAAAATAATTCTTAAATTATGTAGATTTTCAAACCCATCGACGAAAATTATATATTATAATTTTATTTTGTATTTTTTTTTTTTTTGTTACCTTAAAAATCACTTCCATAAAAGATGATAGTATAATGATTCTCCATAAAACACTCTCCAATAGAAGAATGTTATAAATTATTAGCATCTTTATCCTTAAAAGAATTCTGCAAAACCAACTACTTGTTTTAGCCCATCACAAACAAGAAAATTTTGACCTGTGAAAACCAACAACTGACCAAGTTCGAGGGGTTCGACCCGATTGTTTTACTCTTTTTTAAAAAAAAGTTGAAAACAATGTTGTTTTTCCCCACAATTTTTTTTTTATTTTATTTATATTTATTTTAAGATAAACTATCATTTTAGTCCTTCAAATAGACATTGTTATTTTGGTCATTGACTCCACCAAAAATTCAAATTAGTCATTAAATAATCAAAATAGTCTTTGAAGACACAACTTATTAACATAAAAGTCCCTAAAGGATACAACTTTCAAAATAGTTCATGACCATTATAACGTCTAGGATTAAATTAACTGCATTTTGATGATTCGATGAATAATTTGAGTTTTTGATTGAGTTACTGGCCAAAGTGATAGTGCTCTATACTTTCAAGGACTAAAATAGTAGTTTATCCATTTATTTTATATTATTGACCTAGAAAGTTTTGTTTTATAGCACAAAGCCTTCTATTATTTCTCTCTTTTAAGTGAAAATGGGAATTTAACAAGTATATTACTGATTTCAGAAATTTTCATTTATATCAAAAAGTTTGCTACTAGTTTTCTCTTTTAAATGAAATGATATTTTCACACAAATTTAATTTTTTTTTGTATTTTGTTTTTCATGATTTTGTCTTGTGACTGTGGCTTTTTTTTTTCCGTCTTCGTACGGTGTTCATTTTGGTTCAGATTGAGATTGACATAGTAGTTTTTATCCATTACAAATTTCGATCAATGACTTTAATGTCGTCAACCTTATAGATTCAGAGGCATAGATATTCTAGACACTTGAGTTTTGTTATATTTGTAGGCATATTGCTGTTTTGTGCTATTAACTAAGGTGCTGTAAATTTGTTTACAGATTCATCTTTTTTGTTTTTAACAAATTTGAATTTGTATTGCATCAATAGACTATGTAATTTGGATAAAAAAATATTATTATTTTAATAAAAAGTAAAATAAATAAATAAAGTAGAAATGAAAAACGTTGAATTAGAATTATACATAATTCTCTCTTTTTTCATAAGAACTAGAATTGAAAAGTTATTATTTTGAATTTTAATATGATATTTATTTTAAAATAAATATTATAGTTATTAATATTATAGTTTTAGCTTCATATTTTTATTTTGTTTGGTATAAAACATTACAAATCAATAAAAATATATTATTTGGTTACTATACCAATTTAACCTCGGCCCAACCTTAATCAGACTACTAGCCAATTGGTTCAATTAAATGGGCAGCCCATTACTAAAGCCCATATAGAAAATATAAGAAAGTTATACCTTGTACCTCCAATTTTATCTATACCCCCACAATTTTTTTAAAATATCAATTTTACCTTTAATTTTTTTTACTATTTTACCAAATATCAAATAATTCAAGTTTTTCTGTACATAAAAGATTTCTGGAAATTATTGAAAAATATTTTATAAGTTTTTCGATACAGAAGGTTAAAAATATGTCTATCGAAAAACTTTTTTAAAGTTTTCCAATACAGAACGTTAAAAAGGTTTAAAAAGTTCGGTATCAGTAAACTCTTGTATTGAAAAACTAGTGAAAAAACTTTATGTTACACATCTTTTAAAAAACAAGTTAAAAAAATAAATTAAATAAATAATAAAGTAATAAAAAATTAAAAAAACTTCAGAAAAACTTGTGGGTTGAAGTTTTCTGGTAACTTCCGAAATCTTCGGAAATCTCAAAAAAAGAATTTCAGTAGTTCCGGAAAACTTCAAATAAGATTTCCGGAAATTGACTTCTGTAAAAATGTTTTCCGGAGTGTAATTTGTGTAACGGAAAATTTGAAAAAAAAATTTTTGGAAAAAACGAAAATTTTTGGTACTCAAATGGTGGAATTGTGAAAAATGGTAAGTTTCAATATTTATATGATGACATTTATGTCTTTTCCTTTCGTTTGTGGGGGGTATTGGGATAATTTAGGGGTACAGGATATAACAATCAAAATATAAAAGTTTAACTTAACACCAACTCCTAGCCTCTTTATTATAAATATTTGGTTGCGTTCACTTTGATAGCATAACCCTAATGCCGCATTTCCAAAACTTCTTGGATCCCTATGTTTCTCAACTCTCATTATCTTGCATTTGCAGAGAGTTTTAAAAGTAATCATTCCCTATCTATCTATTCCTTGCAAGATATATTCCCACATATAAACTTTTGTTTCTTCTTTTATTCTATTAAACATTGTGTTGTTTTTTCTCAGTTAGATGCACAAGCGAGACAACAAAATCAGGTCTTTGATGTATTTTTCATACTTTGCTATATTGTTCGTTCTGGCGTTGTCAGACGTAAATCTCTTCGACTGTGATTTCTTTGATTAATATGGATAAAATAGTATGTCTAAAATAAGAAGCGATGTTGCCTTGTTTTTCGAAGGTAATAATTATGATATATATATACATTAATGATATTATAGTTTGAATTTTATTTATATACTCTAATTGTGTAAATAATTTTATATTATCAATCAATTATACTTTGGATCCTTACAAATATTTGACATTAATCATATCTATTTTAAAAATCATACAAATAATAATTAGTGACTTATCAAAAATGTTAAAAGTTTTACAGTAATATCAAAATTAATTATCATTTATTTGGCTATTGATTTACAGGATATGGCAATCGGGAAACACCAACACATTATTAGATGAGCAAATGGAGGAGGTTACTATACTGGTATATACCAAATAGAGGAGCTTACTAATGTGATTACGAGGATATCTCATAACAATCAGAAGAGGATACGAGGACGAGGACGATGATAAGGAGCTTACTAATGTGATTACGAGGATATCTCATAACAATCAGAAGAGGATATGAGGACGAGGACAATGATATCTCATAACAGTGTAAATTATATGACAATGATATCTCATAACAGTGTAAATTATATGATGATAATAATGATTGTAAATTATATGTTCATAATAATGATTTTGTAGTGGTATATGCTAAGTAAATTATATGTTGCTAATAATGAGTCTATACTGGTATATGCTGATGTGTACAAGTTGGGGTCCACCTTACACAGTCATTAGATAATGATATGGTTAAGGTATTCATTACATACGTCATTTTCTATTTACACTTGAAATATTTTAAATGACTAATAATTTATCTTTAATTATTTAGGATGCTGACATATGTTCCACTCAAAAAGTTCTGAATCTCAACTAGATTTTATTCAACAATTGTTATTAAAATCGATGAGTATATCATTGTCTATAGAACTAAAATTGGAACATGGGACAAGTGAAGTGTTTGTTCTTGGACAAAGCGATATAGTAGAATTGAGCGACTACATTTAATTTGAAAAATTAGTCAAGTCATTAATTTCATTTATAACAAAAAATTATTTTTATTTATTTATTTCAATATCTTATATATGTATCGCCTTTGTATTGACTTGGGCAAGAGTGACGTGTATTGATTCATGTTTCATTCAGAGTGAATATAATCCTACTAGGGCTCAAATACAAAATAAGTTGCAGCATGATCAAAGTACCTTATCTCAACAAGTAAGTAAATTTTCATCATAATTTATCCATTATAACATAAATGTACTTAACATATTTGTCTTAGAAAGAATATTGTAGTCTTCCTATGTTTGTTGGGATGAAAACCAATAAAAAAATATCATTTACATTGTCTAAGTGTTTAATTTATTTCCTGGATATGTATATGTACATAAGAAAGAATACGCCCACATGGATCATTTTCACTGCAAGTTATTTAGATTATATATATATAATTGCAATTATAATTTATATGTATCTATCTATGTAATATTTACTCACTATAATTTTACATATGATATTCAATTTTAGTACCAAAGACAACCTAAAGGTTATGAGTGTGGCTATATAAATATGTTGAACATTGTATATAGTGGTCTTGTTGATTCATGGATGCGGGTATGTGATAGATTTTTTCTCAAAGTTGTATTAATTAAGGTTTAAATATGTATTTCATCCTTACAAATATACTACTTTTTAATTTTAGTCTGTGTAAGTTTTTTTGTTTGGATTGAGTCCCTGTAAAATCAGAGACGGTCGACTTTGGTACTAAACAAACATCCTCTCACTACCTTAGAGGAACAATATAGTATTTAGACTTTTAAAATTAAATAATTAAAAGATATATTAGTTAAATAGATTATTAAAATAGAATATTTACAAGATTAAAGAAATAATTAGATTAATAGAATCTTATCATTTATTAATACAATATTTTTAGTAATATTAATTTAGGATCAAGGTTGTAGTAAGAAAACGGTAGAATTGATAAATCCAAGTGTCAAAGAAGGAACCAGCCACCTTTCTCTTTTTCTCTCCCTCACCGGCACACTAAACTAACAAAGACATCATTCATTTTATTTCACCACCGATTCCACCTTCTTTTCCACCAATAAATCTCACTTTCTCTCTAAACATTCTAAAAACCAACATTGTTATTGTTCATTGTCTCCCTCATCCATCAATCTTTTTCTTCTTTCAAAAATCCTTCAAAGACAAAAGTCCTCTTAAGTCTTCTACATCTGCCTGAACCCTTGCATGTCATTTCTTCTTCTCAATGCCCATTAATTGTCCAATGTACCATTGAAGAAGGATACAGAGCATATTTAAGAGTCGGAAATTCGAACCAATGCATACAGAGCAGTAGAGCTAAGGACTAGGGAAAATACGCAAATTCCACAACTTAACTCGAATTAAAGAAATTCCTTCTTGGAAAACTATGAGTTTTTTTCCTAATTGTTTACACATCTTGTTTGAGGGTTTTATGGGTTCGATTTTAGTTTCAAATTCTGTTAGAAAGATTTTCTGGGTTTAGTATTGGGTTTTATTAAAATCGAAGATTGAGGGAAAAAAAACTGTGAGATGATTTATATTATGTTAATGATTGAAGAGAGGATGGTTAAATGGAATATGATAATTACGATGTTAATACGTTTCCTAAATCCCTCTAAATGTTTTTGTTCTACCTCTAATTTTGTTTCCTTTGGCTGCCTCTGATTCTGTTTTCCTCTAGTTGCCTCTGATTCTGTTTTCTCTGGCAGCCTCTGATTTTGTTTCCTCTAGCAGCATCTGATTCTGTTTTCCTATGGTTGCCTCTGATTCTATCTCCTCTGGCTATCTTTGATTCTGTTTTCCTCTAGTTGCCTATGATTTTGTTTTCTCTAGCTGCCTCTGATTCTATTTTCCTTTGGCTGCCTCTAATCGAGCTTCCTCTGTTCTAAGATTTCCTCTGATTGAGTTGCCTTTAGTCCAAGCTTTCCTTTGATCGAGTTGCCTCTGGTCCAAGTCTTCCTTTGAACAAGTTGCCTCTAGTCCAAGTATGACTCTGATCATGTTGCCCTGATCAGAATGTCTCTGATCATGTTGCCTCTGATCCAAGAACAACTTAAATTGTCTTTGATCATACTGCCTCTAATCCAAGCATCCTCTGATCACGTTGCCTTTGATCAGAAATCTGCCTCTGGTCATGTTGTCTTTGATCCAACACCCTTTGGTCATGTTGCCCTTGATCAGAAAATTTGCCTCTAGTCATGCTGCCTTAAATCCAAGTTTCCTATGATCACGTTGCCTCTGGTCAGAGTCAGCCTCTAGTCGGAGTCAACCTCTAGCCCAAGCTTCATTATCAGAATGCGAAATTTAAAAGACAGAACCTCATATAAATGAACAACTAGCTAGGATTTTCTTGATGAATGATTGAAGTTAAGTTACCTTTTAATTCTATTACCTTGTTGAGTTTATTAAATGGTTGCATTAATTGTATTGATGAAATGTGCATTGCATACATAACATTACATATGCATTGCATTGCATCTATTAAGTCATGCATTCATGGTCCAAGTACACAGTGGGACATTTGAGAATTGTTTCAGTCATGAAACAATGGGTAAAAGAGGAATGAATCGCCAGTTTGGGGTCATGGCTTGACCAACTTTACCAAGAGGTCTCAATTATCTTGGTGACCCACATCAAGATAATTGAAAACTTTTTCGTACTCTAAGGAAAAGAAAGAGGACATGTTAATTTCTACATTTTAAGGAAAAGAGGATTGAAGTTATGTTTTCCATACTCAAAGGAAAAGATGATTAAGTTATGTTTTCATACTTAAAGAAAACTTAAGAATATGTTATTTTACATACTTCCAAGTAAAGGCAAAGTTAAAGTAATTTACCAAGAACTCCATGTTATTCATGATGCATGTTGCATTTAAGAAAAAGAATTTTCGATTTTCCCCTCCCTTTTTTAGAGCTCACTGAGATTATTATCTGACCCACTATTTTTATTATATTATAGTAGATAAAATGGGTTAAGGATGAAGCCAGGTTCATAAGGTGTAGTTCCGCAACAATACTTACTCTGAAAAGCTTATGTATTTTGTAACTTTAGTGGATTAGAGGACATAATGTTGCCTTTATATTTTGTTTTAAGGATTCTATATGTTTGTAATTTGGTACATCAAATGATGATTGTCAACTATATAACTTGTAGTTACAATTTAATTATATGACTGTACTTTATGAGATATTTAATGATTGCCTCTGTAAATCTAAATGTAAGAATTAATTACTGTATTCTAGATACATGGTGATGGGTTTTACAAAAGAGAAGTTTGTGGTTTGTTGTCGATAGGGGTGAGAATAGGCCAGGCTTTGAAAGGCCTGAGCCTGGCCTATGGCCTATCATAGGCTTTTTTTTCAGTATAGTCTGACCTTTTTAAAAAGTTTGGTCTGGCCTAAAAGCCTATTTCACATTAAATAATTTAAATAATATATTTTATATTTTTTTAAATAGGCTAAACTAGGCCTTTATATATAACCAAATCTAAAAAAATTTATAACTAACAAGTATGCAACAACCGTCCAAAAATATAAAGAAACAAAATAAACTCATAATTAGCAAATTTAAAATAAAAAATACTAATATTAATAAATAATAATAAAAAATAACAATGTTAATAAATAAATTATATATATATATATATATGCCGGCCTAATAGGCTTTTTTATAAGACTGAGTCTGATCTATTTAAATTAATAGGATTTAAAAAAAAACATGAGCCTAGCCTTTTTATTAAACAGGTCAGACCAGACCAAGCCATAGGCTCTTGACGAACGGCCTAGCCTATTACCACCCCTAGTTGTCGACCATTCGATGGGTTCATGACCCCTAGTTTGATGACGTTAATTTCGAGTTGGACTAAAACAAGTTGTTGATCAATTACCCTCTTTTAAGGGTGGGTGTCTCTTATTTTAGTGACATAATTGTTGGAGAATCAAGAGATAGACTTTTAAAACTCTTTTAAAATTAATCCCAAGAGCAAAAAATTATTTTAGTCAAAGATCACGTAAGTACAAAAGTTCACTAGAAGAGTTCACATGTTTACCTCTTGGAGCGTCAAGGAAACAGATCACCAACACGGAGCATCTCTTTAGAAGCGTATTTTAACTTTGATCACCAATGCGGAAATTATCGGTATCTCTACATAGTCCATCCGAGCACAATGAAACATGGTGTTAACCATTCTATGAGGGTAGTGGCAATCATGATTGCTTGGGAGTGTGCTCTTCTTCTATTTATAGAGAATGAGCCGCTCAAATTCTAAGACTTCTATTTTGGGTCCAAACCAAAATAAGTCCTAAAAAATATATTTGATTAAACTCTTTTAGTTAAATACAAATTATTAATTAAATCAAATCATATTTAATTAAACTAATTGTCGATCCTCATTTATTTAAGGTTTAAATATGTCTTTGCCCCCTACAAATATACCATTTTTTGATTTTAGTCCTTGTAAGTTTTTTTGTTTGGATTTAGTCCCTGTAAAATCAGAGTCGATCGGTTTTGGTCCATAAAGAAAGAGCTGATAAACTGCCATCACACGTGAGCCTATAAATACAAACTAACATATCATCTTTTATGATATATTAAAAATTAAAATGTTTTATATTATTGAGTAATAAGTTTATTTATTGATCATTTAATAATTAGTGTTATTTTATAAAGAAAATATGAATAAAAATTAAAAGAATGGTTTAGGAGTTTTTGGAAAACTATTCATTTTTTTAATGTTGATTTGACGTTAAACCCCAAAGTCGATGGTCTATGAATTTACAGGGACTAAAATCAAAAAGTGGTATATTTGTAGGGACCAAATACATATTTAAACCTTTATTTAATCAGATCATATTTAATTAAATAAATTATAAATATGTTAATGTATTAAATCATATTTAATATAATTAATATCTAATTAAATCAAATCATATTTAATTTAATCATTCGTCCTACTGTCAGTAATCTATGTGTGTGACTCTTATATGTTCTCACTAAAATAGTAATAATATTAAATATTATAAACAATGATTGACATCTAGCAATACATCATTGCTACCCAAATCATGAGAAAATCGATGATACGATTTAAATATTATCGCGACCACTATTTACTGTGTAGTAATTTTCCATCCGTCCAAATGCCTAATTGAGCGCTAGCCACAATATGTGTCATTTTTGCAATGCTCAATTCTTTATTTCTTGATGCTAGAGTAGACGCGTAAAATCAATGGACCCAATATCACATATTGATTCATTCTAGCATGACCATGCATTTCCACGGTCTCACAATATCAAGTTGCCCAAGACATAACTCGTGTTAAGTGGCGGGAACGAATCATATCTAGATCACTCACACACCTCCACGTGGTTTATTGCAGGCCCAATAACCACCTTTATAATTGTCCTGTTAAAGACATCGTTTGATGGGCTTAAAGCCTACAACTTCCCATGTAGGGGTCGTAGTGACTTCAAGTCGAATGACTACTCATTATGGTCGCATGAGAACTCCCCATATAGGGATCGTAATGACTTCAACAATTATGTAGCACTCTCGTGACAAGTCAATCAAGTATAAATATTATACCTAATATTTATACCTATGTGACAACTTGATATCTCATATCGATGACCCGTGAGATGTGGTCATCAATCTAGTCATATATATAATAGTCTTGATGTAATATTGTTGTCTTAACTAACAATAATACTTTGAGTATGAATACTTTAAGAATATCGTTCTAATGTTCAATAAGGTCTCACAATCAAGTCAGATATTATGTTCTATTAAACAATCTATTTATTTAAGAACTTTATTATATTATACTATTAATAACATAATAAATGATGTCTTTTATATATATATATATATATATATATATAATTTAAACTCGTAATACGAATAATAATTTATATAAAATAGATGACTTACACCAACAATTATTGCTAGTTTAGACATCTCTTTCTTCATTTTTTTCAATAGCTCTAGTGTTCACTTCATTAGATGGCAAACCAATGGAGCAATTCATGCACTATCTACATAGGGCCCCTCTTTACTTCCAGTTTTTAGTGATATTCTCACTTGTATTGATCATATTATTGTTAACGAAATGAATTAAATTCACTCTTTTGAAAAATTTAACCTAATCTTTTTAAGACTTTTAATAAATGAATTCTATGTCAATCTTTTTTTTAACACAAAATTGATATTTCATTAATAAAAAAACAAGACTATTACAGATATAAAAAAATAAAAAAAAAGTCAAGAGATTTTAAACTCAATCATGATTTATATCCTATAATTCAACTATAAAAAGTTATTCACACATTGTTAATAGCTTTATCTTGAGATTCCACGGTCTTTATATTTATCCATACAAACTATATGTGTTCTTTCTTTTTATCTAAATAAGTGGTTTTCACGTAGATTTAATTTTCTTTCGTGTTTTATCTATTATTTCGTCGTTTAACCGGGAAGTTGTTTTGTTTGGCGTTATTTGTTTTCTTGTCTTATTGTAATATTTGTTTGGTTTAAATGACTTTTTAGCTTCAACCCTTTACAAACTTAATCGGTGGCTTTGGCATCTTCGACATTATAAATTTAGAGACAAAGTTATTTCGAACACTTTAATTTTGTCACATTTGTAAGCATCTTATTGTTTTATATTATTAACTTAGATGCTATGAGTTTGTTTACACATTCATCCATTTTAATTTCAGCAACTTTAAATTTGTATTATTCTCGATTGATGTATTAATTTGAATGAATTACTATTTTTAGTAAAAAAAGTCATCACAAAGAAAATGTGAGGGATTTACCAACTATTTTACATATCAAATGATTTTAAAATTTTGTAATATTTTACATGCATATCTATATTATATAAACTTTTAATTCAAACCAAAACAATTGAAGAAGAAAAATAAAATAAATTGAATCTTGAGGTCTCAATTCATGCATCGTATCTCCAAGGGTCAATTTTATGGCCATGAAATCCTAATCGCAAAAAAATTATAGCCTATGGGGTCATGTGACCAAGAGCATGTCTAGATAAATAAATCTTATATTTTAGAATTTAATTTTTATGTATTAATTAGTACTATGTGGATGACTTTAAAAATAGTTAGATATAATAAAAATTAAATATTACTAATAATTTGACGGTTGTGAGTGATTGATGGTGTAAAAATATTTACACTTATAAATTAAATTCTACTTTTTATAATAAATATTTTAGAATATCACGGCTATGATTTTAACAATGTAAAAAATAAATTAAAAGTGTATATAATTAAATCTAATGTTTTAAAGATTCGGAATTTTGATATTTTAATATCAAGGAACAAAATTCATATTTCGTATAGAACAGTTTTAAAATAGTCATTAGTGTCATTTTTATTAATAATAAATTATCATTCCTCAACTTTTTTTCTAAAAATAAATTTTTTTAACTGAAATACATATTAAAAATAATAATATAACTTTTAATATGTCTCTTTTAGAAAAAAATATATAGAACTTTTAATTTTGTTTTACCAAATGTTTTTTAATATGTTGTTAAAGAAAATACATGTATTTTAATAAATATTTTTTTACGTGTAAACAGATTATTCTGATAAAAAAAAAAGGTAAGTGATTATTAATATTAATAACAAAAATTGAGAGGAAACGGAAAGATAGAGAATTTTGGAAGACATGTCTCAATTGATAGGCCAGCTTGAAAGGGTTTATTAAGACAAATCAGCCTTAGATTTGTGTTTTTTTTTTTTTTTACTATTGAATTGAAAGTGTTATCAAGGGTACGTGTCGTATAGAGCTTCAAGATTGTTCAATTTATCCAACTAATAAACAAACAAGTTGTCCCAAACTCTAGTGAATTTGTGGCTCACAATTTTTTATGATTTTTTATATGTTACTATTAGTATATCTGAAAGCAAATCTGTTTTTTAATTGTATATATCTAGTAAGCAACAACGTCTTGGATGAGATTCTTTATTTTTTTGGGAGAAAATACTATTACAGGTTGCCTAATTTATCCCTAATAAATTTTGTTGATTTTTTTATTATTTTTAAAGTTAAATTACATCCGTCATTCCTTAACTTAATTTCAGTTAACTTTTTTTTTAGTTTTTTATCTTTTTTTTTCAATTTGATTTTTTATTCTTTATTTGATATTGTTAGAGATAAAAATATGAATTTATTTAGATATTTAAGTTATGAATTTGATAAAATTTGCATTATATTGAATATGATAATTAATTTTATGGGAATTATTTGAAATTTTTGATGAATTTTTACAAAA
>JBBPBQ010020322.1:43997042-44034772 GCA_037974755.1 Cicer yamashitae | reverse complement strand
GATAACATTGTTGACATTTTAAAACATAAAAGATCAAATTGTCACTTAAAATTAAAATAAAGGACTAAATCAGAAAGAAAAAAATAATAATAAATGACTAAAACGTTAATTAAAATTAAGTTAAGGGACCATAAATGCAATTTAGTCTATTTTTAAAAACCAAAAATATTTAATACATTTAATCTAATATTAAGGTTAAACGCTTCAATTTTTTTACTTATTTTTGTTTATACTTGATATCAGAATAATATATTAAAAGACATTAAATGCTGTGCACCGATATCCATAAAAATCTATAATAAATGATTTAATTGATGTATGTGTAAAAAAATCACCATTTATTATTGAATGCAAATTAATTCTATATTAAAATAATGAAAATTAAGTGATTAATAAACTTTATTAGAATTGAATTAACTAGAGGATTATGCAATTTGATAGACAATTTTTTGCCATACTTTATGATGGTGGTTCATGCTTTACTTGTATTTTGATTCAGTTGCAAATTACTGAAACTCCTTTGTCTTGAAATCAGAGGATTAACCAAAATATATTAAAACAAAATAAATAATTACTTACGTATATTCTAAAACTACTCTAAAAAATATTAAAAACAAGTATATAAACGCCTGAATAAAATAAATAAAAATAAGTGCATGTAAGAATTTTCAATAACTAAATTATATGTTCTAAAAAGAGATTTTATTTAATAAAATAAAATAAAAGTAACATAGCACATATTTTGTGATTTAAATTACCTATTTAGTACACACAAAATATGATGAATCTAGTACGTACAGCTAAATAACTTGTATTTTGCCTATTTAATTAGGATGAGGTATTTTAAAATTTCTTTTTAAAAGAAGAATATTTCAAACAATAAAAATATGATTGTGTCATGTTATTTAGTCTCTTTTGTTTTTAATATAAAAAATGTGAATCTTCCATAAAGAAAATATATTTAAGTACTAATTTAATTGGTAAAACATTGTTAGATCAAATTCAAACAAAATCTTATAGTTGTGTGTGAATTTTTTACAGCAATTATATCATAAAAAGTGTTGTTTAATAAAACACTTCTTCTCTATAGTTACTCATTTATTTATTTTTGTAAGTAATTTGATAGAGAGTCTTATGATATTAATTTAAGGATGGTCTTATATTTGTTATCGTATTCGACAATTATATGCTTGTAACAAAAACATTTAGATGAGTGATTAGAATAAGAGTGCAAAATTATATTAAAACTAGGACGGGAATATCTTAAAAATTATGAGAGTATTTGTGATGTGAATAAATAAGAGGATCAAATGAAATTAGGATAGGAACTTAGGAAGCAATAAGGGGTAAACTAAAGGGAAGTGGAAGCTGAGGTGGCCATAAAGCTCGTAAGAGGGTATGGTGGGGACCATGACAAGTAATCACTAGGATTGGGAAAATAAAGATGGATATATATATATCTAAAATATATTTTACGATTTTTTAAGTTACATGATATTAATTAATTTACTTTTTAATAAATTTATACAATTCTTAAGATTTTTATTGTAATAATTTTTTTGCATAAATTCTCAATCAGCTTTTAGAAAAATAATTAAATAAGAGAAATTTCAAGTAAAATACATACTAGAATTCTTGAGATTATATGTGAAATTTTCTTAATTCATATCATAAAATCACATGAACATTTATTATGTTGTTTTTTATATGACCAATAATAAAATTCATAGGAAAATTTTGAAAATATCTAACTAAGAATGGTTGAAATGAGATTAGGAACAAAAATAGTTCAACAATGTAACGTTTATAAACATAAGGAATTAACTTGTTACAAAAAAAGTTAAAGAATAAATATGATATTTTCGTGTAACTTAAAGGATTACATAATGTATTTTATCTAAAATCTATGACTAAATTGGGAATATGTAGCTTAACGGATATTTGTACGTAAAGTAAAGAGATATTTAAAATACATGTTAGTTTATATCTTTAGAGATTCACGTGATGATATATGTTTCCGCGTATAATTGTATTTGTTTATAAATTAAAAAGAGTACTACTCATTTTGTTCTTTTTTAATTGTTATCTTTTGATTTTTTGTACATATTAAGACAATCAATAAAATTTGCTATTTTTGATGTCATTATTTTTTTTATAATATCTTTAATCATTATCTTATTTCATATATTTATCTCTATTTAACAAATAATTAAGAGTATTACTAACAAATCAATAATTAATGTTGCATTTATTTGAAAATGATAGATAAATAGGAAAAAAAATTCCAACAAATATGAAAATTAAAAAAGAACATGTAGAGTATATTGTAATGTATTTTGTTTATGTGTTAGTATATTAATACTTTTTATAATAGAATTTTGTGATGCATTATATTTATGTACTTCCTATAACATTAAATACTACTTATGTCTTTACATATAAGATCCTCTAGAAAAAAATCAGATAAATTAAGAAAGTTAGTAGTAATATTAAATTTGTTGGTAATTTAAATTATTTTATTAATTTTCCCTTAAAGAGATAATTGATTTATGTTTTTTATTTTAATAACATAATTAGAGGGAGTATTAATATTTTTATTGCAATATATCTACTCCTAATTATGTTTCATATTAATATAAAAAGAATGGATAGAGTATATTGAAGAGAGAGAATAAAGTATATTGCAATATTAAAGAAAGGAAATCACGAATTCAACACAAACAAAAATGCAGCAGAAATTAATGTATTTCACTTCCACGGATCCTTACTTATTATGGGTTTACCGTCTTCTACGTTTCTTTAATTCATGTTGGTGCATCACAAGAGTGAACCATTGAATAAAATAAGTCTACATGTTTATTTTAATTTCTCATTAATTTATTCTCGTACATGATCTTGTAGATTTCCGTAGCGTTGACAATAATATTAAATCATCCATTTAATATTATAAATAGTGAGTGATATCTAACAACTCATCACTACAATATCTCTTTCTCTCTCTCTCTCCCTCCCCCCAGATTGCTCTCTACTAAAAGATTTCAATCCAATTGTTTAGTCTCTCCATCAATTTTCCTATTTTGATGTCTATCAATTGAATATTTTTTTGATTGTTTAGTCTTTAAACCATGATTTCAAATTGTAGTCGCGAATAAGGCCAATGCAATTGCAGGCTTTGTGGTTGTTGCAATGTCACAATCGAAATATTGCGATCGTATAACATGATCGTGATATGTAGTTTAAAACTCCACCTTAAACAACAAAAATAAATCAATATAATCCATAAAACAAACAATTTATATTTCATCAACTAAAGAAGTAAACCGATAAATACATGAAATCAATAAACCAATCAAACCAGTACACCAACTATTCTTTCCAGTATTTTTATTGAGGTCACCATTCACTTGACATCTCACATTTCTATTTGAAACCTATTTTTGGGTTTTCTGCTGCATAATTAATTTTGGCTTTCTAGTTTAATGAACTTTTGTAGTTTACTAGTTTATATTTCACTTGTTGATTTATTGATTTTTCAATTTTCATACTGGTTTAAGCAAAGTTTAACTGGTTATTTGTTTACATTATGTTTACACATTAGCAGTAACTTTAATCATGCATGAATATGAGAGAATAGTTAGTAGTGCATTGGTTTAAATGGTTTACTCGTTTGCATGTTCTAATCAATTTATTTGTTTATTTGAAGGACTTAATAACTATTTCTTATGATACTTTGGAGGATATACTAATGTATTTTTATAGTTTAATGTCTAAATAATTAAAACTAATCAAATTGACAAACATCAAAACATAAAAATTGAATGAGGTACTAAATAGTTGGATTGAGTAATAGTTTAGGTCACCTTTGCACACTATAATTTTGATATTTTAGTATTCATCTTAAATATTTTTATTTTTTATTATTTTTTTTCTGTGTGTAGTTTTGCTACTTGTTGGCGTTTACATGTACGATTCAATATGCAGGATAATAAGGATGCTTATGATTAAATTTAGAGTTTGTCTAATTCAAATATTAAAATACCATACAAGTTGGTTTGGTTGAACTTATTTATCAAAACAATCCAATATGATTCAATCAAATTAAGTGTTGTTTGTATTGGATTTGTTAACATATTACAAGCAAAATAATATCATATTAATATTTAATCTATTTATGCACAAAATAAGTGTGAAAAATAAATATTATTCACTTATGGATGCTCATTTTGGGCATTAATTGGACTACTTTTGTTAGTTAGTTTGTGATGTTAAAATCATTTTAAAAGCGGGTTATTCTATCAATATTTTCTTTTTAATTGAATCACTGTCTTTTACGAACATTAATATTTTATTTTCAACTTCATCAAATACACCATGCTATTTTTTAATGGCCATTTATTATTTTATGTTAAATTATTTGGGAATTTTTTAAATTTAAATTAAGAAAAATTATAATTAAGTTCATCAACCTATCATTCATGTATGCATAATTGAATTTCTTAACTTTAAAGACTCATATACAAATTATTTAAAAGTTTAGGAAATTGTTTAAATTCTAAGAACTCAATTATAAATTATTAATGAATTCAGGTACACCTTTTTTTAATTATTGGATATATTTAAAAAATTAAATAATCGAAGAATTATGGTTAAACCATATTTAAATACAAGAATGATATTTTGACACACATAATCGACAACAATTTAAATTCTTAGCAAAAATTTAAATGTATAATAATGTTTAGTGAATGATTAATAAATATAATAATATGCGATAATTCATTAATTATCTACTAAATGTAATTAATAATGATTTGAAAGTCGTCAACCATAATTTCAAGTGGATCAAATATATGTCATATCTATTACTCATTCAAATTATGTTTCAAATATATATAATTTTTAAATGTTCAAATATACATGTTATCTATTAACCACAATTTATGTTCAAATATATACATGAAAATTATGATTAATGATATTCAAAATCGTGATTGATTATGTTTAGTAGATGTTTATATAATTGCGACACCTTGTTATATCCATATCAATGATCCGGTGAACATAATTAATTATGTATTTAAACTCCATTAGCGATCTAATTCATTGTCGAATTTTGTGTCAAAATAACATAATTCTTTCAAGTAATCACTTTTTTATAATCACCTATTAATTATCCATTTAATGTAATTAACAATGATTTTGAATGTAGTGATCCAAAATTTTCAGGTGTTCAAATATAGATAATATCTATTAGTCATTTGTAGGTGTTTCAGATATGTATAATATCAATTAATTGTATATTTATTTTCAAATAAACACATAAAAATTGTGATGAATGACAGTCAAAATCGTAATTAATTATGATATGTGAATAGTTAATAGAATTTAATATATATGTATTGTCGGTTTAAAAAAAATTATATTGTTAATCAATCTCAAATAATTTAATTTATATACACTGTGTCATCAGTATAAAGAGTTTTTACGCTGTTAATTAATCACAACTATTAGATCATTAATAATGTTTTAGTTTTATCATAACTATATAAACTTTTTTATACTAACCGTGCATGAAAATTAAAATCTTAATAATATTTGACTTTTGTCATAATTAATAGGTATTTTATAATATTCATTAACTATCCATTAAAATGATTAACCATATATCTAAACTATTATAATATATACTTTTTTGTTAAAGATATAATCACTTTTTTTAAATAATAATCTAAAATAGCACTTGGACTCAAACCCTAAATCTAATTAGAACAACAAGTGAGATTCACATGCTATGACTGCGAGTGAAATAAATTTTAAAAAAAAAGACAATAAGTCAAAAAAGAAACACTAAAAAACAAGAAAAAAATATCTTATCAGTTATCTTCTCTCAACTAATGTCTTCCACAAATATTATCTGAAACACCACAAAATAATTAACCAATTATTTTACTTTTTATTTTTTTTTCTTAATAAAAAATACAGACATCACAGTTACGCGCCACGTGTCGTTTGTCTCCGAACATTCTCAGCCACAAAACTCAAACCCTTTCTCGAACACTCCATTGAAATTTCTTTTGATTTTCATTTTTATTTATTCCAAAAAATTTCAATCTGACGTGTCAAGCTGTTATTTTTTCTTTTTATTTCTTATTTATTTTAATTTTAATTTTTTTTTCTAATTTATAATCTCTTTTTCTGTTCTTCTTTTTCTCCCCTTCTCTGCTCAAACCTTCTTCCTTAGCCTCAATCTCTCTTTTCTCTCCAAATTCTTCATCTGGGTCTCTTTGATTTTCTCGGAAAATCTCTTTTTTCCGAGAAAGTTCACTTTTTTACTTCAAAATGGATACTAAAATAATCGGTTGATTCCACTGAAATCACAAGGTATTTTTATATTTATTTATTTGTTCCAAATTATGTGTTTCAAAAAAACAAATTTCTTTTTGGATTTAGTTCAAAACATATATTTAACATTCAGAATCTGATTGATCTGATTTGTAAAAGGGTACTTTTATGTTGTTGTTTTTTTGTTTTGTTAGTTTCTATTTTTAGAATGTTCTATGAGCTTTTATTATATAAAAAAAGATTGTGAAAAATGATATGTGATTGTGGTTTTCTTTTTATTTTGCTAAAAGATTTAAGATTCACTTTTAATTTTGGTTATTTTTTATTGGTGGCAGTGAAGATTAGGGTGTTCTGGACTTTGACTCTGATTTTGCTACAATGGAGATTAAGGTATATAACAAGGAAAAGTTCAAACTTCAACCTTTTTTGAATACCCTTTTATGTTTTAATCTTATAATTTCATTGTTTAAAAGAAAAAAAAAACAAGGTTGATTTTTATGTAGTGATTTTTTTTTTTGCTGAGTATTTATTTGAGTTTGTTCTTTTTTGTGAAGAAACATGTGTTTTAGAAGCGTTCTAGCTTAAACAATTTTTGTTAGACTTTACTTACCTTTCGGCAGAATTCTAGATTAGTAGGGTCCCATTCCCTGGGAACTAGATGGTTTAAACCAAAATATGTGTTTTAGAAGCTATGTGTTGTGTGTATAGAGTATGCAAATTCCATAGGAGAGCTAAAAAAGTTTATTGAGAATGAATTGGAAGGTTTCTGAATGGATTCATTAGTTAGATTCTGAAATGACAAATGGACATGGTAGTTGAGTTATAACTTGATCAGCATATAAGGTTAAGAAGCTGAAATTTTCTAATACTAATTACTAACATTAGCCGTTGTATAAAAAATAAAGTTCAAATTTTCTGCTGAATCATTTTGTTTATGTGTTTCTTATTGTTTAGAGTACAGCTTAGTACTATGCTCAATCAGGTCAATTTGATTCATACTTCTAGTGATGTTGTGAGATTTTATTCTTAGGATAAAACTTAGTAAAGTTGATTTAGTTAAGTTCGCCGTGTTCTTCACTAATAATAGGCTAATATAATCACCAACTACTTTCACCTATTTTTCGAGGATGTATCTTTTTATCAGATATTTTAAGTATTTTTTGCATTTTTTTAGTGAAGAATATGACGAACTTGACCTAAGATTTATCCTTATTCTTATGTGGGGAAAGGTAGCTCAATTAGATCAATCTATATAAGCAAAAATGGCATCTGAAAAGTTGTTGTATCTGGTCTAAATTTTCAGACCAGATACAACAACTTTTCATACGCTGTTTTTGTTTATATTTCATTCCAGATGGAGTATATCTTTTGATTCTGTGTAACTCCCCTCGAATGTTGGAGTGAGGTTACGAAGATGTAACATTGAACCTTGTAAACACCTCAGTTGATAATTTTCATGTATAACATTATTTGACATAGTGTTCTTACTGAAATATCACTGCATATTTTGGTTTTTGTGAGTGTATTTGCATGAGTTAGCATGTGAGATTTGAAAGGGATGGCGATTAAGCTTAGGTCTATTTAACATGCTGCTGCTTGGTTGGAAGCAGGTTTCATCCGTCTTACATTCAATCCTCCACTCTTCCGGAGACTTTTCTTCTCTTTTCATAGTAAAAGAGGGTTTCAATATGAATTCATCCAGTGACTTTATTTCTTGTATCGAAACATATTCTAGTGAGCATCAATTTCTTTCATCATGAAATTAGTCCCTCTCTTTGTCTTTTGTTTTTCGGTTTTTTTTTTTTGTTGTTGAACAGTTTTTAATTCATTAGTTACTTTTGAATGTAGAACCAATTAGAAGGCACGAAATCGACTATAATGGAGACAGAAAGTAAGTGTCATTCCAAAGGTGGAGAACAGTCGGAAAATGTTGTGAAATCGCAGGATACACCTTCTGTTGGAAATGGAAACAACCTTACTCCCAAGGTAATTTTACTTTCCATAATCCATTTTGAAATATTGTTTTTCCAATTGAAGAACTACCCTTTTGTTCCAATTTGACGTTTTGTTCGGAAACTTGTTTCGATTTTAAACAGGTGAGGAAACCGTATACCATCACTAAACAAAGGGAGAAGTGGACTGACAAAGAGCATCAAAAGTTCGTCGATGCTTTGAAATTGTATGGCCGTGGCTGGCGTCAAATTGAAGGTAAAATTTATGTACTATATTGGTTGAACTAATTTTACAATAAATGATTTTCCATTTCTTCAAGTTAGATAAAGTCCTCTTAATCTTCATGCAGAACACATAGGAACCAAAACCGCAGTTCAGATTCGAAGCCATGCTCAAAAGTTTTTCTCTAAGGTTAATATTTTAATTTTCAGTACATAATTCATGTCTCTAAACTGAAGGTTACAAACATAGAGTTGATTTTAATTGGACTTTCAAGAAAGAGATTAATTTTGATACAGTGTCAGTGTAAAACTTTTTACATTGTCAAACTAATCATAATTTGTCTGTTTGACTTTTAAAGTATATATTATTAAAATCAAATATTTTTATTGATCGAACAACTGTGATCGATTGACAATGTTAAAAATCTTTACGATGTCGGTGTATATCAATTAAATCCTTCTAGGATTATGATAATTGGCACTTTAATAACATAATAAAAGCGGAGATGTATTATTCTATTTCAAGTTTCAACATTCCATGTATCGTAATATCTACTTGGTTACAGGTTGTGCGCGAACCTGATGGCAGTGCCGAAAGTTCTATTCAACCGATCATCATACCTCCTCCTCGGCCTAAGAGAAAACCCCTTCATCCGTACCCCCGCAAATCAGTTGACTCTATCAAAGGACAGCCCGTTCCAAACAAATCAGAAACATCTCCATCAGTTAATCTGTCAGTTGCAGAAAATGACACTCAATCTCCAACCTCTGTACTATCTGCATTTGCTTCCGAAGCATTTGGGTCGGCAACATTTTCTGAGCAGACTAACAGATGCCTTTCTCCAAATTCTTGCACCACTGAGAATCACCCGGTCAACTTGTCGCCTGTTGAAAAAGAAAATGATTGCATGACATCCAAACCATCCGAGGAGGGAGAGAAAGAATCTCTAGCCGCAGTTCCTTTATCTACCGACTCAAAGCCACTTACTTGCATGGTACGGTAAACTTCATGATATTCTACAATATATCTTCATAGTTCATAGAACCCTTACTATATGTTTGTTTTCAAGGTGGGAAAATGTTAACCGTGCATTGAAACGAACACGCCGATATACTACTCCCTCCAGAATGAAATATAAGTAACAATGATAATTGAAAAGTTAATGCATCTGATCTTAATTTAAGATCAAATACATCAACTTTTTAATTACTATTTTTGTTAATGTAGATGGGAAAACAAACATGCATTTAGTCTTTCACAGTTACGGTTTTACTGATTTTGAAATTCTCTCGTGTTATTGCAGAAGTCCGAGATTAGTTCCTCTCAGGAAACTCAATGTTTCAAAGAAGATGCTGTGAATAAACAACACATCACTTGTATCAAGCTGTTTGGTAGAACAGTCTCCATGATTGATAATCAGAAGCAGCTGAAGGAAGATGATGATGATAATACTAAGCCGATAACGATCAAATCCGACGATGAAACGAACAATGTTGAGAATGAGAAAGTTGGTCAAGAAGGGATATCAGGGCAACTCGAAACACAATTATCGCTAACCATGTGTAGTGGTATGGAAAATCCGAATGAGAATCTGTGTGTCGGCGAGTGTGCAGCTGATGTATCGAGGTGGAGTTTGTACCAAGGCCTTCCGGCTGTCAACCTCAAGCCATGCTGCAATCATCAGATTCTTAATCCTGTGCCACTTAGGCCATTTTTGAAGGTAAGAACAAGAGAACAAGAAAGTTCTTGCACAGGTTCTAATACTGAATCAGTTTGTGATAATACTGTTGATTCTCAAACTCAAAAACATCAGAACTCAGGAAGAGGGTTTGTACCATATAAAAGATGTTTAGCTGAAAGAGATGAAAATTCTTTGATTGTTGCTTTTGATGAGAGAGAGGGACAAAGAGCTCGTGTTTGTTCATAATGGACCCGGATTCCCTGCAGTAAGAAGTTCACTCACCAAATTTTGCACAGTTGTTAATCTCAGTCATTAATTTGAGATCAGACGGTTTAGATCGAAAACTGCATCAATAAGAAGTTCACTCACGAAATTTTGTGCAGTTATTAATCTCAATCATTAATCATAGATCAGACGGTTTAGATCGAAAACTGTGTCAATTAAAATGATCTCGACCGTTGATGTAAATTCAGACAACTTAAGTCGGTTACATCATCATGCATGCATAACTGCAGGAAATCCAATTCCGTTCATAATAGCTTTCTGTTCCAATTTTTTGTTTACATGTTTCATTGTGTTTGTTAAAAAAAACTTCCTGAGAAATAAGGAACTGATTTAGGTAGCTGTGATCTAATTGTCAAGTATTTGATTATCAATTCTTTTTGCAATGTTTTCTACATGATCTTGATCTTTTGTAATACCTTCTTCCACTTTGATGTCCTATAATTCTTCTGCTGTATCATTTTACAGTTTAGCCAAATAGGGACACATACCAGCAAATCTTTTGTTAATTTCTATATATTCTTCTTTTTTCTCCATTTTTGGAATCTGTGTATGTCTTTATAGTTGCATGATTGGATCAATGATTGAGGCACATAAAGGAAGCATGGACAAGCAAACCATGTCACAGAACATAATCTCACAAACTTAAATACCTGGATTTTCTTCTGAATCCAATTATTTTTATAAGTAATAGTTTATTACGACGATCTAATTAATGTTGGATTTAATATGAGATATAGATATATATTTTTTTTATCTGACGATGCTTATAGTAGTTGAAATTTTAAACATTTTTTAAGTACTAATCTATGAAAGACCTGTTCCGTATTAAAATTTCTCTATTATTATTATTATTATAAACATTGTTTCTTCCTCGTTGAATTTGCTGGATGATTGGTACCAAAAGATTGTAGTCCACTTCTATTATACATTATGTTTCCTAATAATAATTTAATAAAAACAATGTTACTATCATATGGAGATAACCATCATATATAGTGTCATAGTACAATGCAGAAAGTATTAACACAAATTCTATTGTGATTCTGCATATTACATTGCCAAGAGGAAGAAATATAATGTAATGTAGTATGGAACTTTATTATTACTACAAAGTGTTTTGGTTGAATTTCTGCCGCATATTTGATCTTGGTTTGGCAACTTCCACAAATATGACCCTACCATCCAAGAACTGCAAAAGTGTTTCCAAACTTGTCAAGCATAGCTTAAAATCACAACCATACTAACTAAATGTAGTACTGTAGTAATTATGAAGGAACAAAAATATTCAAATTGGAAGCCTTAGAACATCAAAGATAATACTGTATTCCAAGGATGTTCATTTTTCGCCATCCTCACTACTAAAGAAAGGAATTTGGATTATGTGCAATCTCATAATAGTGCAGTCAAGCAATCTGTGTGTGATTGTCTGATCGAGATCGAACAATCTAGAAAAAGATATATTTTGATTTTTTTTTTAAACTAAAACTACCAACTTTGAATTTTGGACCATCCACTCTCAATCAGACGGTCACGGATCCCTGACTGCATGATTGTACAAGGTCTACGACTGCACTCAAACCCGATTCTAAAAAAACCTCATGTTTTTGGAACTTGGAAGTGCACTTTCAGACAGTACTTATTGTTTAGAAATGCACTTTTTGGTTTAAACCTTCTGGAGAATAGGATTTCAGTAATGCAGAGTTCAGTTGGAAGGTGAATTAGTGCTGATATGATTACACCTCAGAGGTGCACTTTTAAACAAAATCTCAAGACAAGGGAAGTTTTCTATTGATCCTTCGAACTATCAAAGTAAACAGTATGCACAATGTTGAAAGTAATTGATTGCCCCAAGCTTCACTGAGAGTTACACATTTTCACAACTAAGATTAGTTTCTTAATTAATTTGCATCATAGATATAACCATGATAATATACTTCCTCATTCTAACAATCCACTCTTGTCATAAAAACACCACAAGAAGAAACATCAAAATCATACCTTTCCATGCATACCCTCAATAGCCTTCTTTGATTCCTCTTCTGTTTCATACCGAAGGAAAGCGAACCCTCTTGGTCTATTCGCAACTTTATCCATCACCAGATTGACTGTTCATAGTTAAATGAATACTTCATAAATGAAAAAAGTTACCAACAAATTATGAATGATGTTTAATAAACCTTAAATTTTGAATTGTAATAAAATTACAATATAGACACAAAGAGGAACACGTCAAAATTTTATGTTCTTACCTTCTACAAGTTGACCAAAATCCTTAAATGCATTTCGCAAGCTCTCTTCAGTTGTTCGAAATGATAGCCCTTAAAGAAACATGAAATAACATGTATTAAGTTCATGGTCAAAAATATGCATATAGACACTCAAATATCAAAAGAAATCCAAAACAAGTTCCAATCCTAAAAGAATAGGCTATCATAGTGTTTGGTTCTGCGTCCATTTAAAAGATTCCACGTCCTGGTGCTATAATTGACGTGAATTTTAGAAGCAACAAATTGAAGCTTATGTTGGACCAAACTTCATTTTTCATCTATATATGTTACCAAAAGTCTTGACTATTCAAACAGGTAGATTACATATTCAATTTATTAAGATAACATCTAAATTTCAGTATAATAACTGCTGTAATATCTAATCCATCAATTTTTAGTTTTCATCTAAGATTGTGACCTCGTTGTTGTCAATGAGGGTCTAATTATGGTGAAACATTCTTCATAGTATATCATTCAATAACCAAGTACACAAATTTGTAACCGAAGTGGACTAAGAATCAAAGTTGGTTCAACGATGTAATCATTTTTAAAGATAAGCGACTAATTTCACACGAAAAAGACAAAGAACCTATTTGAAATTTTAAATTAAGTTAAAGTACGTCTTGCCTTTTTTATTCAAGATCCAAAGTATCCCAAAGCTTTCAACTAAGGATTAATCAATATCGTGGTATGTGGTTGTCGTTGGCCGACCATTTTATTGACACCGCACGGAATCGAACCTAGGAGCACTAGGTCGACTCCAGAGTGTACCAGTATTGGTCTTACAACCTACGGTCCAAGAATCGGAAAAAGATATTTGGCCATCATTATTGATGTCGGACACCATATTTTTATATGGTTTTAATTTTTCAGTAATTTTTTCTCTCTTCTCAGTTTGCGTCTTGGTTTCTACACACACTTATCTACTTATATTTTTGTAAGGTGTCCACAAATTTGTGTCCAAATAACACTGCTATAATTTACTAGAATGAATTATGTCCAAAATCGAATTCACTATAATCCAAGCCAAAATACTAGCTTTTCACTTCTACTCTTCAAATCAAGACCATCACAGATCACTTTCCTCCTAATCTAAGCTACCAAGCAAACAGGGCAATACCATTTCAGCCACTGAAGAAAATTCTAAAGGTTTCTAACATCAAAATTACTACAATTAAATTAGTCCATATCTAAAAGCAAAATAAAAATAAACCATCATTTTAGTTCTTGAAACTGTATGGTGTTGTCACTTTAGTTTCTAACTCAGCCAAAAACTCAAATTGGTCTTCGAAATGTCAAAATAAATACTATCTAATAGTTATATCGTCACAAACTAAACTGACTAGTATTTTGGTTAATTGAAGACTAATTTGTGTATTTGACTTATTTAAGACCAAAATGACAATGTTCTTGAGGCTACTAAAATAGTAGTTTACCCAAATGCCCTCTCCAAAATTTCCCATTTGTATCAAAAAGTTGAATAGTTGATATTAATCAAAACCACCACCACCCAAATGGGGCAAGACCCACCATGAAAGCAAGAAACAAAAAGTTTCAATCTTTATCAATTTATCCAAATTCTAGATTAATTAAATGATAAAAAATAATAGAAGGGTAAAAGTAACTAACCACTAACATATAGCTTAGTTGAAGGAGAACTAGAAGATGAAGGGAGACAAGCCAACACAGAACAACTACTTTTATTTCTGAGTGATGATGATGATGATGATGATAAGGTAGAAGGAAATAAGGTTGTTGTGTTGTTGGTTTGTGAAAAATTCAGACAAAGTTTATGTTTTTGGGTCTTAATTTTATGGTTGAGAGTGAAAGTGTTTGAATTTGTTGAGGGTAATGAAGGTAGAGGAAGAGAAGCTATTCCAATAACAATGGTAGCCATAGAAGTAGCAGAAGAAAGAGTAACCATTTTTCCTCTGCAATGCAACCATAACTGAGACAAACAGTAACGTTGTTGTTTATATGGGCTGGGCTATAAATTGGGCCTTCAAAAATGAGATACTAAATTAATTTACAAAACAACAATTACATTACACAACCTTAGACATTATTTGATATGTCTATACATTGGATAAGATAATATAATTTTTACTATAATATCCTTTATTGATATATATATATACGAGAAATGATCAAAATACACCAGTATAATATTACACTAATGTTACACCTCTCAATAACATTTTAACCGATACATAATTTACAAAAATCAACCGTTGAATTAAAAGTTTATATCATATAGATTATCTTCACAATTCTAATAAGACAGGGCGGTATTTTATATGGTGGAACCAATTAAATAATAATATTATTATGTAAAATATATTTAAATAAATTTATATAATACACCATATAATTTGAAAATTATATATATATATTAATGTGTTGTCCAATTTGAATATATAATCAAATTATTCTATTATAAATATTTACATATAAACTCTATTATGAAACTGATAAAATATTTTGCTGCCATTCTTTCTTGTAAAAAATATTTGACTGTAACATGTTTTTTGGTTGAACCCATAAGTCTCATCCTATAAAAGCAATTATGTTGGAAGAGTCATCAAATAGATATTAGCAACTCTAGATTTGAATCGAAAATAAATTCTATGTTGTAGCTATGTTGTAATTGTGTCGTGCAGTTACAAATTTAAACTGCTCGAACATTAATCAATGGTCGAAATTATTTACAATAAATTTTTTTAATTGTATAATCTAAACTGTCTAATCTCAAATCAATGGATGAGATTAATATTGATATTACTGTGTATAATATTGTGATATTTTTACAAGTGGCACTTCGGGTAGAATAATCCCTTTTGCTAGATCTTATCAGTGTTGGTTATATTTGAATACTAAATAATGCATCTAACACGTTATTAATCTTTACAACAACAGTCCATCAAATTGAAAATCTAATTGTGTCAATCCTAATACAATATTGAGTACCTTTTGTTATGAAGTTGAGAAGGTCTTAACACGACTTCTGAGAAATGCACAACTCCATTAAATCATAGATGCTGAAGAGCATCCTAAGAATAATAGTTAATTCACTCTGCTAAATCTTCCAATTCTCTAATCAATTCGAAAAGCAAACATAGCATAATTTTTGAGGAAAACCAACTTCTGATCTAAGAAGTACGAATACTGACACAGACACTAAGTATAACTTGAAAAAATGAATTAATTAAATGTAATCAAAGTGTCGGTGTCATGTCAGTGTCAGACACCAACACGTGTCGGTGCTACATAGCTTCTGATCAACAAGCATTACAACTTTTCCTACATGTACCATAATAATCAGGAGATCCAATCATGTAGACTGGATTTCGTTGACATTCTCCCAATGCAGCCCAAGCTGAACAATTATCATCCTCATCAGTACATTCCTCAACATCTGGTGTGGCTGAGACTTTCCCTCCACTGATAGGTCTTGCATAGAAGAATTTAATTGCAGACCACATATCCCCTTTAAGAACAGGGCATCTAGCATGGAAGCTAGTCTTGTCAGGAGATGCATTTAGGTTAAGAGAGAAAAACAGAATCGCATTCCCTTTTACCGGTCGGAGAATATCGCTACTATTTCCGCAATTTGACCAGCTGCTACTCTTAGGCTGTGGAATACATCCAATATGATTAAATAGTAAAGAGAGGTCCAAACCAAGGTAAAGAGATAAATAATACATCTGTCTCTATTTATAAGCACCTTTAAATTTTTTTTACAGATATATTAAGAAGAGTTTAAAGGCAGTGCACTGACGGTGTAAAACTTTATACTGCCGTCCAATCATAATCATTCAAGCTGCCACATTATATTATACAGTTTTTAAATCAAAGGCAATTATATAATATTTTTGTTGACGTGACGAGTTATTAATAGTGCATCTCCTTTAAATCCATATTAAGAAAAATAAATAGTTAAATTAATGTGTCCATTTTATGTTTGAATGTTCTTAAAGTATCATTTGTATATAGATGTGTTCAATTTTTATTTTTCTTCTGTCAAAATACTTGGCAGCAGAGTATATATAAAAAATAATAATAAATGTAACAAACCTGGTTTCCAAAAGATGCTTATATTTAGGAATAAATAGTAGTACACAAGACAAACATGAATGGCCTTACCACTGATTCAGGAAACAAAACTTGACCCCCTTGAGTAGAATTTGAGAGATATAGAACAATTGTTGCCATCAAAGGTCCATTTGAATCCAGTTTGGTTTTGTTTGCGAAATAATCTATGTTCTGTCTATCCTTTTCAAGCCGATAATGCATTATGTGTAAAGGGTTGCTGTTCTCTAGTGGAAATGAATATCAACAAACAAGACCGATATAAATTATTAGACTTTGTATCACAGAGAATAGGAAGACAGGCAAATGTTGGTGTGGATTGATCAAATAGATACCTTTAGGAAGGAATGTCCAAACTGAAAGTCTTTCTTCAATCCTCTTGACAATATCATCCTAGAAAAAAAAAGTGTAGAGTATCATCATAACAATGTTCATAACATGATTCCTGTAAATTATAATAGAAATAAACAGTTCAAGGTCAAGCATTTTATATCAAGGTTTAAAATTGCAATTATGGTCAGGTTGTGATCATTTATATTTCATAAAATTATAGCCGAATGTGACTGATGCAACCACAATGATATGGTTGAAGAAACATAAAAAACTTTGACAATGTGGCCATAATTGTGGTTGAAAACCGTTTTTCAAATCCTTGCTTATCATAGTGATAAGACGATCTCAAAAATGACTACAAGTTTTCAAGATTAGTAATCAAGAAACGTTGATGAAAAGAATCTCCATTATTTCATATATATCAAAGTCAGTCCGGAGAGAGGACTCTAAGAGGTGGAAGTCTAATTATGGAGACGTATACTGATATTGAGACAAAGAAGATCTACTTCAGGCTATTGTACTTTCTTGTGTGTGGGAACATTGTTGCTTGGAGGAGTAAGAAACAAAGTGTAATGGCTCAATCAAGCGTCAAAATTTAGAGCTATGGCACAAGAAAATTCATGAGCTATTGTGGATGAAAATTGTGCTATAAGATTTGCTGGTATAGTGTGAAGGCCTTATGAAGCTATTTTGTGACAATAAATCGGCCATTAGTATTGCTCATAATCTTGTTCAACATGACCGGACAAAACACATTGAGATAGACAAACATTTCTTTAAAGATAACGTAGATAGCGGATTGATAACTCCAACCTACATACCTTCTGGACATAAGCTAGCAGATGTGTTAACAAAGGGACCGTTTTGTGAAAACATTTCCTGTTTTTATTTTCTAAAATGTGTGTTCATTTTACCTTGATGAGCAGCTCTTGAAGTGAACTATTGTCATGGAGATAAGATGAAATGCTAGTATACGAAGATGCATTTCTGGAAATAATGGAAACAGTTTTTTGACATTTTCATTGTTTCTAAACATATAGACAATTATTCACTTCAAAGGTCTCTTACTTTCTTATTAATGAGTAAAATTAACACAAATTCTAGAAAATAAAAACAAAAAAATGTTTTCACAAAGTAAACAGCCCCTACAAGGTATATCATAATCTATTTAAACAGTTTAGTGAGTGTACTTTGATTATCTTTGAAATAACATTCGGAAAAATGTTCTACACTTCACACCAGTAAAAACAATGAACAACATCAGAACAACCAAAAACAAAAAGTTCTCCACATGCAAACAACTTTAAAAGCATTGTCTAAACTATAACTATGAAGTTGAACACTGAACATAACCTAATTTACTAGTGCCTAGTTCATCCAAAGTATGTAATAGAAAAAGTTCAGACTCACATTCATATCCAATGAAGTTTCATCTTCCTCTGAATGGCCACCATTTCCTGATGATTTTTCTCTTACATCATGTGCCTTAGCAAAAACAATAGAGTCAAATTCAATACACAAGTGCCGTTTTTATTTGAGAAAAAAAATTATACTTTCAACAATATCTACATAAAATTCACTGTTTTTTTTCACTAGTTCACTAGTTTTTTAAGACTTATATAGGCAATGGTGACATAATATATTTAGAAACAAGTCTTGAAACAAAAGATTTAAAGAATATGCCCCATCTATGTAAATCAGTTTTACAATGACTTCTAATGAAAATTTACTATTTTACCACATCACTCCATATTTTTAACTGTATTTTAAAAATGATAATATGATATAGAAAAATGAAGGACTTCTATTAGATGACAGTATAAAACTAATTTACGCTTATATTGTATTTCAATGAAACTCTCTATAGTAGATATATAGGATGACATTTTTATAATTATCAGTGAAAAAAAGAAATACATAAAATCCAAACCAACGAAACTGCAACATACCAAAGCAATGAGGTAGTCACACTCCTTATCTGACAAAAAGCCTTTGTATAGAAAGACCCTACAGCAAAAGGAACAACAAAACATCAAAGTCTGAAAAACTAAAAGCAAGACAAAAAAAAAAATGAACTGTAACAATCTTCATCTTCTTCCATCTTCCCTCTTCATCTTTAACCCAAAAAAATCAAAGATTCAATCCACCAATCACCCCTTCCAACAACACCTACTTTCAATAATCAACATCTTCACCAGCAAAACCTAAAAATTCCTAAATTGAAAACCCAAAAAACCTCAAATTAAAACCCATAAACCATGTGCTCATTTAATGTATCATTTCATAATCTCTAATAGCATATGTTAGCAGACAGACCATTTTGATTGTGTTACAATTTCACAGATGTATTTGTCACTTTGGACTAGTTTGAAACATGCTCACAATTTTAAGTACTAATTTGTATATTTACTCAATAATCAACAACAACAACAGCCAAACCTTTTCCCACTAAGCAGGGTCGGCTACATGGATCAAACGACGCCATAGTGTTCTATCATACAACATATCTCATTCCAGCTCATTCATCTCTAGGTATTTTCTAAATGTTTCCCTTATAGTTTTCCTAGGTCTTCCCCTGCCTATAACTATTTGACCATCCTCCATTTGATCTACTTTCCTCACTACAGAATCTACATGTCTCCTATCCACATGCCCAAACCACCTAAGCCGAGTTTCTACCATATTTTCTACTATAGATGCTACTCCAACTCTCTCTCTGATGTTGTCATTCATAACCCTATCTCATCTAGTTTTTCGACACATCCAACGCAGCATTTGCATCTATGCTACACTTATTTTATCCTCATGTTGGTTTTTTACTACCCAACACTCCGTCCCATATAACATTGTCGGTCTTACATAGAATTTCCCCTTCAATTTGAGTAACACTTTTTTATCACATAAAACACCCGAGGCACTCCTCCATTTCAATTTTCAACCATCCAGCTTGAATTCTATGATTTACATCTCATTAATTCTATGATTTATATTTACTCAATAATAAACAAACAAATTAAAAACATAGATAATTGAAGAATTGCATGTGTTTTAAGGGGTAATTAACAAAATCATAAAGGAATTATTAAGGGAAAATTGAAGAAAGTACCTGACCTTGGTTGCCAAGAGATTTGGACAACATTTGAAGGATCAATTCTGTTGGAATAATAAACAGAATGATGTAACTGCTGTAACACACTTTCATGTTTGTTCCTTAATTCCTTCCTGCTGCTAATGCAAAATTAACAAATATTTAATGTTAAAAATAATTAAAAAAAATAATTAGAGAGAAATAAGGGAAGGGTATTTGTGCAATTTTACCTTTCGGAGAAAGAAGTGATTATAAGCGAGAGGGTGAAGAGGGTGAGAAGAAGGGAAAGTGAGGGCATTGAGGAGGAGAGGAATTGGAAATCGCGGTGGAAAAGTGCTTATGCGAATGAAAATTCGGTGTCTCTGAAATCTTAAATTTCGATTTCACAGTGAAAGTGTTGCGATGTGATTGTTTGCTTCTTCTCTTAACTGCTTGCTTGCCTTCGCTTTCTGTTATTCTTCTGCCACGTCAGCCAACACTAGTTTTATTTATTGAGATGCGAACATAGGTTTGTCCCACGCTTTTTTTGGACTTTTACTTCAACGTTTGTTAGTACGTTCTAATAAGGAATTAGAATTTGGGTTAAATTTTACGCAACCTCTACTATTTATAAATATTTTGTCATACTTTATCTCATTTTTAAACATATATTTTCACACGTTTAAAATGACTCGGGTAGTTATACAATGGTGACTTGATAGGATTTAATGAATTTTAAATAAACTTTAACACTATTTTAAAATTTAGGTTGAGCTCGACATAACCCCACAAAATCAATTTGTTGGTGAAGTTTACATTTATTTTATTAATAAAAGAGTGAGTGGTAGACTGGATGTTGAAAAATACTTGTTTCTAATCATTTTCTTATTTAATTTGAGTACAATATATGCAATGGACATGTGCTAACAACAGTTGAGAAGTGTTTATTTTTCCCTTTTTTTGGGCTAAGCCGCTTTTTTTTCGTTTAATATGAACTAAACACCTTGTAAAACGCATTTTAAATCACTATATAATGTAATTACTTGTATATTGTAACTAGATTATTTGGATGAAGCTGTAAAATTCTTGTAAACATAGTACCTTTACTCGTGCCAAAGGTACTCTTTATATAGGGGAGAGTCCCAACGCAGAGACAAACAAGAACATTAAATAGAAATCAATGTGAGAGGATTCAACTTGATTATGTGAGAGGATTCAACTGAATTTTCGTCTTGCAATCGTTTCAGTTAGGTCTAATCATGACGATCAGAAACTCTAATTAACTGCTTTAGATTATGCCGTTGGATTGGTCGACATATAAAATTGGATTAGACTTGGTTCAGTCTAGAAGGAAAATGAGAAAAGAAAAAAAAATTATTTTTATTATCACATTAAAAATTTTAATTTCATAATTATTAATATTTTTTATTTAATTATTGTATTTAAAAAAATGACTTGGAATTCATATCATTAAAAAAAATGCCAACTCTATACACGTTTTTGGATAGATATATAAACATGAATATGTCGGTTTCCATGAATGAATTATCTTTAATTTTTTCAAACATGGAAATTGGGCATGAAGAACAACCTAGTATATATACCTCGTTGGTGTAATGTAACAACTAAGAACAAAGATGAAGAAGATTGAGAATTCAGCTGCTATACTTTATCACTACCCTTGTCCTGATGGTGTTTTTTCCGCTCTCGCCGCACATCTTTACTTCAAAGCCACTTCCTTATTCTCTCCTCTCTACTTTCCCAATACTGTCTATAATCCTCTCAGGTTACACTCTTTTATCGTTCATCATTGTTATCATCATCTCTTTTTTTTTTTTTAATGTGAAAAAACTGTTTTTAATTATTTACTCACTTGAGGTTGTTGTTTTCTGTTACCCTTTTCAGAGTTGAAGACCTTCCATTGAGTGAAATTAGTGATCTTTATCTTCTTGATTTTGTTGGGCCACCTGGATTTGTTCAGGAAATCTCAACCAAAGTTCCAAGGTACTTTCTTTTCCACTTTCCTTGTTTCTTCATGCTGCATTTTTTATTTTGTTTAAATTTTAGGTTTAAGTTTCTTTGTCTTGTGTCTGTATGTAACTTTATTTTGATTTTAGTCCCTGAAAAATATAGAAATTTTCACTTTGATCCTTGTAATAGTTTTTGTACAAATTAGTCCGTATCGGTAAATAGTGGTCGTGGTAATGGTTGCAATCACTCGCCATCTTTGATATTGCAGAGAATTGAATTGAGGTCAAATGTGTTTGATACAACCTCAATTGTGGACCTTTATTTAAAACAGTAGTAGTGCTTATGGTTCACATATTGTATGTAAGCAACCTGAACAAATGTTATGGGGACTAACTATTTGGATAAACAGTTTAATTAAACACTTATAGCATAAGCGCTTATCATATAAGTTGTTTTGATAAGATATTCAAAAGTGTTTATGGAAATAAGCTAAAAACATATTGTGGACATGTCAAAATTGCTTCCATAAGCTCTCCCAAACAACCTCACAAGTACTTATAGTAGTAGATAACTTCAAATAAGTCAATCTAAACATGCCCTAAAACCAAAACAATAAGGATCAAAAGCAAAACTTTCTATCTTTCTGGACTTAATGTAGACAACTTTTAGTAGAGACTTAAAGCAAAAACTGATATATTAGTTGGGATTATTTAAGAATTAAAGTTTTAAAAAAGATTATTTAAGAATTGAGGAATCTTTTTTAGCATCAACTGAGGTTGTTTTGTTGTGTCTAGAGTGATTGTTTTGGACCATCACAAAACTGCACTTGAGAGCCTTAGTAGTGATACTTCACTTGGTGAGAATGTGATTAAGGTTATTGACATGGAGAGAAGTGGGGCTACTATTGCTTTTGATTACTTCAAAGAAAAACTTGTGAATCCCGATGTTGGTGTTGTGGTGAACCAACCTTCGGTGCTCGGTGAATTCGAGCGTGCGAAGCAACTTTTTAAGTACATTGAAGATGTGGACCTTTGGAGGTGGAGACTCCAGAATAGCAAAGCTTTTAGCAGCGGTTTAAAGGATTTGAACATTGAATTCGATGCCCGGATAAACCCTTCCTTGTTTGACCAGGTAACTTGATTTGTGTTGCATTTCCTTCCAAATTTTATGCTTTTTCTTTTGTATGACTGTTTTGTCAAATCCCCGTCCGCGCCTGTCACGTTTGAATGTGGCCGCCGTGTATCCAAATACATTATTAGATACTTGAGTTAACTGATATTTTTCTTAATATGGCAGTTGCTTTCATTGGACTTGGATTCTGTTATTAGTCAAGGCATGGTGAGCTTGTCACATAAGCAAAAATTAATTGATGATTGTCTCAGTAAATCATATGAAATCGCCCTTGGGAATGGTGCATATGGTCGTTGCCTGGTATGGCTGATATTCCTTCTTTGAATCTCTTCAGTTTCCTTCTATTCATTTGCTTTTGTAGCTCCATTTGTCATGGCCATCCTTTTGCAATTCAATTAATTTCATATAGTGTTGTCAAATAACGGCTATAGCAGCGCTATAACGCTATAGCGTAGCGGAATTTGAACAAACTACTTTTGTTTTGTAATACACTATTTTGCAGAAACTGTTGTCAAATAGCAGATGTATATCATAGCAGAATTTGAACGAGTTGCGATTTTATGCAATCCACGGTTGACAACACTTAATGTCAACTTCTAATTCTAAATAGTTTGTGTTACAATATTGTATGCTTGTAGCCCCTCGCCCCTCCTTTTGTGTATACAAACTATCCCGATTTTCTTATATACGCATATCGTGACTTTGTTGTGGTTTTTACACCTTTTCTTAACTAGAAGAAGGTAGCTAATAAAATAAAATTGTTGCTTTCAACTATTTGTGTTTGTATTGTAGGCTGTTAATGCAGATGCTGCTCTTTCAGAGTTAAGGAGTGAACTAGGACATCAATTAGCTACTAAAAGCCAGAAATTGAAATTAAGGTTTGTTTATTTTGTTTTCTTGTTCATATGGATGCTATTCTCCATTTGAGCGCCTGCAAGATCCTTTTTTCTTAATATGTAGTGATATATCCTAGTTGTAGTATTGTGGAGGGTATACTATAGAACACTTTTTCTACGTTTTTCTTCTCTTTAACAGTTAGGATTAGATAGCTGTAGTTAGTTGAAATATTTAGTTAGAGAGGAAGATATAGAGCGTATAAATAGTAAGAGGTTGCGCTTCTATGGATGCTTTGAGAGGTTGCACTGACATTCGGATCCTAAGTGGGAGTGGCGCAAATCGAGCATGACGTGGTGAATCTTCTTTAAAGGGCTGATCAAACTATCTTAATCCAAGTTCAATTTCGATTAGGGCTAGTTTGGGATGGGAATGAAGAAGCTGAATTAGAATTGTTAATGTTGAAGCACAGGAGTGAGGAATTGCTTCTTGTACACGAAGCAGTGTTGGCAGGTAACAGGAAATATAGTGGATTGTTCAAATTCTGCTATACTATAATGCTATAACGTTACAATAGTCGTTATTTGACAACATTTTGTACAAAATATTGTATCGTAGAACAATAGTATTTTGTCCAAATTCCACTACACAATAGTGCTATAGCACTGATATAGCCACTATTTTACAACACTGATCAGATAAGTAGAAATTTCAAAGAACCATAATGATTTGGTGCAAAAGACTTAAGAACATCAGAACGAGATTACAAAGGTAAGGGTAGAAATTGAAAAGATTGAACAGGAAGATGCTCGAGTTGGTAAAAGCGGGGACTGGTTGGGTATTTATTGTGTTTTCCGGTTTCCGCTATGTACGGATCGAGTTTTGTCATACTCCTTGTCAAAATTTTAATACCATACTGAGGGAACTCAAACATAAAATTTCCTGCCAATGCTATTTTTGAACTTGGTGATTTGAGACTTGTTTTTACATATTTATATATCTCATTATCTTGCATTGACAAATAATCTATGTAACCAGTTTTCTGTTTTCTCATATATTATTTTTTATGAAATTCTTTTCTTCTTTTAGAGGTATTGGAGCTGTAGTATATAATGTTCCAGAGCTTGAAAATGACCAGAAGCTAAAAATAAGTCTGAGGAGTTTGGACAATGAAGATACAACTCCCATCTCTCAGGTTGTTCCTTTTGCTAATTGCATTTTATGTATGACTTAGTTAATATGTGACAGAGAAATGATATTTTGGCAAATTTTGACAACAATCTGGATGGTTAACATAGTTCAAATATGTGGTTAATTATGTTTAGTGGATGATTAATGAAATATAGCATGGTATCACAAGTCGCAACTCATTAACCACCAACTAAACGTGATTAACCACATTTTTTATCTTTATTAACTGCGACTTTCAGGTGTTCAAATATACATGATATTCATTAACTATCTAATTGTGTTAAAATATACATGATTTTTAGGTATTTAAATATACACAATATCCATTAACCATGATATCTTGTTGTATTCATTAACCACCTACTAAATATTAATTATAATTAACAATGTATTTAAACTGTGTTAACTATTCAAATTTGTCTGTCAAAATAACACAACTCCAAGCGATATATTCTTGTAGTTGGACTTGTATCTAACTTCTTTTGAGAATCTTCTTTTAGGAATTTGGAGGCGGCGGACATCGTAACGCTAGCTCTTTCTTGTTAAAGTCCGAAGAATTCGCGCAATGGAAGGTGTGATTAGAGATGTTAACTTGCTATTGACATGAAGATATCAAACAGAGTTTACACTTGATGTTATGTATGCTGGTTCAATCTGAAACCTTTTTTACTTTATAAATCAATGTGAATGTTTTGGTAGCTCTCTATGACTATACTAAACAATTCTTTTGAACTATTTTTTGTAGTTTCAATTTTCAATGTATAAATTAAATTAATCATGTTTCAATGGCATCTTTAATTATCATAAGATTTCTAATAATCGTCTGTTTATTTTGTCTTAATCTTTCGATTCTCAAGAAAAAACGATTTTGGTAATCTGAAATCCGGCCAGAAAATAAGTAAAATTCGGCAATCAGTCATGATTCGTACTCAATGTTTTAGATGTGTTACAAAAGTTATTATTTGAAAATTGAAACAACAAAATATATATTGCCAAATTGCTATCCCCTTCAATGTTATAATTCCTTTCTCATAGAGAAATACAATGAGACTAACACTTGTGTGATTTATTTTTATTCCACAAGTAACACCAATACCACCTCAACATAGAGGTTAGTACAAAAATGCATAAAAACCAATGCCATATAATTAATATGACCCTAAACAAAGTCCACCAACCAAACCAAACCATAATCACCAATTACAAGTATAATAATCAGAAAATCAAAAGTTAATTAAATCTCTTACCAACAGTTATATGGTATAAAGGTATAAATATATATTATATGATGAAATGTATATATATTAATTATATTCAGCTTTCAAGTTATTCACCACCAATCTTGATTTCCATATTAAAAGTCTTCAAAATATTAGTTTGTAAATGTAACATGTGAAAGTTCTTCACCACCAACCATTGCTGCATTAGAAGAATACCATGCATCTTCTGTAATGAATTGCATCCATGAATCATCTTTGTCTTCCTCTTCTAAGCATGAAGATGATGTTCCTAGTATGTCTGGTGACATTGTTTCACACTCATTGATTATGGTTTGAGAGCACTCAATTAGTGACATGCTACATTGTCCTTGTTGCTCTTCCATATCAGAACAGATTCCGTTTTTCTTGAACACGCGACACAAAGCATAAGTATCCTACAAGGAAAAATTGAGCTCGTTAAGTAGTGCTAAAGTATCAGAATCATAGTGTATATTGTGTAAGTTTGATGAAAGCACAGTGGCACCGTGATTTTATTGAAGTTTTAAAGCATATGTTTGTTTTCACAGTGAAATTGTTCATCATTACCTATTTGCAGATGCTACAATTTGTAACTTCTTAATTTTCACAATAAATTATTGGAAAGCAAAAATTGAAAAACGAACGTAAATCCAAACATACTATATGTGTAGCTTGTGTCAAAATTACGATGACACATTGTGATTCTGTTAAAGTCATTATGAATTCAAATATATATTAAACTATAGTCAACATTTGAGGCTTGCACAGTGTGTTAAAAACCTTATAAGACAATCTCTAAACAAGTCTATGGTATAAAGATTCAAAGGGTGCTAAATATTTTGACCATGTTTCTTATTTAAGAGCATTATTGATGTCACTACTATGTTTGTAATTAAGTGGAAACTTTAAGACATTTTTGGATTACTCAAACTTTGGAATATACTCTATCTATTATCTCAAAATTTGAGTTAGATCCGACTCAATCTCACAAAATCGAAAACTAGCTTGATGAAAGATTTTGAACTATTCATCACTTATAAACACTTTTCAGACTATTAAAGCATTATTTGGTTGGTATTGAATGTTTTTTTCCAATATCCTTATACTTTATTTTATTTTAAATTTTTGGAGTACAGTATCTATTGGTCTATTTTTGTGTTGAAGAATAAAGTAAAAAGTAACCGACACAAAATGAAAGTGATAGAATAGGAGAATTGCTATAGCAGCTGCTTTATGAGGATGTACAAGCCTTCATGGTTTGTTAGAAGAATCTAATAATTCTGGATCAAGAATAGTAACACTCACAATTGACAAAAGACCAATATAACTATAAGAATTTTAATTAAGAAAGTGATATATTTGGATCATAAGGAGGATAAGACTTTTGTCTCATTATTACATTAACAAAAAGAATATATAGAACTTTGTCATTTAGAGATATTAGAGGAACACAAGTAAAGAATATGTCAGACATACGTTTATAGAGTACCTTATAATAAAAATAATATAAAGTAATATGCATGATAGAAGATAGAGAGAGAGACAGAGAGAGACAGAGAGAAACAGAGAAAAAGAAGGAATATAAAAAACTAGTACTTAAAAAAGTTGAGGCTTTCCATGCACACCATGCAGTTTCCACGTTCTTCTATTGTTCAAGTTATAACAAACTTATTCATGGTTTATTAAAGTCATGTTTAGACAAACAACTTAATTAAGTCATTATAGTTTAAGTGTTTATTATTTAAGTATTAATGTATAAGTTATTTCAATAACATAAGATAAAACAAAATCAATTTGATTTTATATAAACTATAAATTGTATTTGAACTTAGAAAAATAAGCTGAAAACAGTTAATAGACATTTTATAACATATTTTTATAAGTTCTCTAAATCAGTCTCGTAAGTCTTTATGTCAATACATAAACTCAACTTAGTCGATCCAAACGGAACTTAAATTCTCTAGTTTCAAGTTCTACTTATGAATATGTCATAACTTGTTTTTATAAGCTCTCTAAAATAGACTCACAAGTGGTTATGTCAGTAAATAAGCTCAAATAAGTCAATACAAAGAATCCCTTTAGTCATTGTGTGTTTCTATAGTTGTGTGAGTCTGATTATAACTGATCATGGAATGTGGAAACTAATGCATGAAAGAGGAAGCTGAAAACAATAATGAAAATTGCTTTTGTTTTGATGCTTTTCCAGATCATGGTGACAAGTGTGCATATATACACACAAACAAAAGAGTGTTCTGAAAGTAGGTAAAGGGTCTTGCGAGCACCAAATACTAGTTTTAAGTACAAGTACAACAAAAACATTTGCTTTTATATATAAGATGTGAATGTGAATTGTAAAGCTTTTGGAACCTTAACTAATTCCTCATACTCATGATTTTTCATCACCTACAATTCTTAACTTATTTTCCTGCATTAATTGCTAAAGCTGTTAAAGTGTATCAACATATGAAACACTAACCTGAGACGGCACTGGCACTAACACTGATTTGTAGACCAAAAAAATTTAACAAAATAGAAGTGATTGAATGTAACTACATATATCAGTTAGGACACTGACTATGTTGGACACTAAATAGACCTTTAATCTGAAATGTCGGTGTTTCATAATCATAGCTATAACTATATAAATCTATCACTTAATCGTTGAGAAATTAACAAATTAAGAATTACAAGAGAAAAGTTAGTCGCATATCTTGGAAAAAACAAACACAATGCAACTACAGTATGTGATCATAATATACTCATTATACATAACTGATGAAATATTTGAAACAATACTAAAATAAAAATTTAAACAAGGACTTTAATAGTCTTTTTCAATTAACAATGTGATATGTTTGAAGTTATTTATTGGTTATGTTTAACTACTTGTGTTCACACAAAGAATTTCTATAAACATAATTTTGAATTGTGGTTCCATTGCGTGCATTTAATATTATGGAAATTCGGATAAATGCAACCAATAAGATCACAATTACAATTGCAATGTAATTGTAGAAATTTTGAAAATTTTTATATTGTAACTGCAATTTAAAAACATAGCTAAGCATAATTGTTCAGCCAAATTGAGCATTAAGAACATCACACTCACCACACTAAAACGGATTCTCTGTAGCTGGCTTTACGTTGCAATCAACTATTGACCATTAGATTAAGAAAGAGAAATTTCTCCAATCTAACATCCAACTGCACCGTAAAGCTGACTGCAGATGATCCAAGTCTCGCACAAAAAGTAAATATGCATAGATTGTAATACTAATATACCTGTAATCCGGAGTTGTCTTCACAATCTTTGTCGTCGAGGCGATATTCATGCATAACCCAATCAGTTCTAATTCCTTGAGGAGCTCTACCTCTATAGTAAACCAAAGTCTTCTTCATACCAATAGGTCTACTTTGGCATGAAACTCTTCTATCTTTTCCAGTAGATTTCCAGTATCCTGCTCTTGTTGCTCTATTTGTTCTGAATCCATTAGGGTATTTCCTGTCTCTTGGTCCAAAAAAGTACCACTCTGGATCTCTACTTGGTAAAAATGATTTCTCTATACATACCAACAAAGAAACATGTATAAAGATTTTGTAGGTCTATGTAACAACATCGCAAGCGTAATTGTCGATGTATCGACTGCATTTGTCTACATTTTCCTATAATATCAAGGTTTGTAATGTAACTGCAATTTAAAACCATGGGAGCGGCACAAGGGTAAAGCTAGTGAAGCCTTAAAGTTTATGCCTATGAAATTTGGCAAAATTTTCATGTTTGTAAAATAAGACTCTAAATCCATGTTTAATAATAGAAGTTGCACCTGTCCTTTGATATAAGAACTTATTTCATAACTAGATTATTGGCATGGCATATACACATTTTCTTGCATGATATTAAAAACATTAAAAAAAATTGTTTGAATGTGTTAATTAATAGGTAAACTATCATTTAGTCTCTGAAAGTGCAGAACACTGTCGCTTTAGTCCCTAACTCATCCGAAAATCCAAATTAGTCCTCGAAACATCAATCAGTTTAGTTCCTGACGTTATAATAGTTACATACTATTTTGACAGTAAGTTGTATCTTTCAAGAATATTTATGATAGTAAATTTTATCTTTCAAAAACTATTTTGACGATTCAATGACTAATTTAAAAGTTTTCGGTTGAGTCAGATGAAAGTGACATCGTCCTATACTTTCAGAGATTAAAACCTGATAATCGAAAAAAATACCTGCTAATTCCCAAGGTTCACATTTGTAAAGATCAACTTCAGGAATGATATCAAGTTCAATTTCTTGACCATTGATTTTTCTCTTTAGATAATAGTTGACAAGCTCTTCATCAGTTGGATGAAATCTGAAACCTGGTGGTAATCCAACTGGTGACATTTTCTTTCTTATCTTCTAGTTTCTGTAAAAGTGTTTTCACTCATCACAACCATCATTGCTTATAAATACACCAAAAAAAGAACCAAAGTTCCTTATCTTTGAGTTTTTTTTTCTCTCTCTTTAGTTCTCTCTCTTTTTTCTTCTTTTTCTTTAACAGAATTGTAGATTCTATGGCATAACGTTTGATACAAGCCTTTTCCTATCACTAATAATATACTTCTTTCTATCAACATCAACATGTAGTTCTAAATTCTAATTAAGTAATAAGTACTCTCTTTATTTATATTAAGTGCACATTTATTATAAAAAAAATACTCATGTTAAGACTTAGTTTATATTAAGATTTCTCTAAGAAAAACTGCTGAGATCCAATTTTATTAATTTTGAGAAAATAAAAATAACTTTTAATCTTTGAAGAAAATAAATCGAGACAATTGGTTAATAAATTTTGTTTTTAAAAAGATGAATAGGTGATGACTATAAGTTGTTGAAGTATGAATTAAGTTGTCACGAATTATTTTTCTCCATGATTAAAAGTTGTTTTATTTGTATCGGAGACTGAATTTGATCTCAAAATTCTTTTAAGACTAAAATGAGTGATAAAGTTAACTTCATTTACTAAAATATTTTTATAAATAGTATGTAATTAAAGCTCCATTGGTAGCTATATGAACATTAATATGTAAGAGGTCGAGTTTGAACTCAAGATTCAACATACTTAAGTGTGTGAGTCTAGCCATTAGGTTATTTGATATAAAAAAATTCTCTTATAAATATAGTAGACAATGAAGTAATTAGATAGATTAAAATATACTATCTATGTTCCTATATATAAGGTTTTATCGACTAACTCACAAGAATTAAGAAAGTTGAAGAGAAATAATTAATTTATGTTTTTATTGTAATGCTTATTGTATATTGCATCAAAAATTTGTAACATAATTAAAAGTTAATAAAAAAATAATTAATGCAGTTAAAAAATTAAAATGAGTTCTATAAAAAAGAACTGAGTAAAAAATATGAAGAGGATCTTATATTTAAAAATAAATAATAGTATATTAGTGCAAAAAAAATTGCTAATCTAAAATAAATAAATATGAAACAAAGAGATAAATGCTCCATATATAATCCCTTGCTTTCCTTAGAATTTTATTTGATGGCCCTTATCTTTATGTTTTGTAGGAACATTTTGGAACAAAAGTAGGAAACCATTAGCCAGCAAAGCAATAGATCCTCTAATAAGTTGTACCACCCAATGAGTAATACAAGGAGACATCACACTTTTTAGAAGCACAAGTTAAATTTAATTAATCTAAGATATTAATCATGGCAATTTAATACTACTAGACTAGCTATAGGTAGCTTACTTTGGACATTCTTTTCTGGTCATTGTTTATTTTATTATAATGATGTGTCTTAAGAAAAATGTGCTTAATTAATTGGGATGTTTAATTTTATGAATGCTTGAACTGTTAAATTAATTTTTTATTATATAAACAAATTAATTTATTAAGCTGGGTTACTTACATAAGCCACGCATGCAGTTTTCCAAATACAAACACACCCATTCACACATTAAACTACTTAAGTAGAAGGTTACTATTGGTTATGTGTTTAGTTATGATTATTGTTACATAAATAGAGAGTTATGTAGTTGGATTAAAGGTTGTGTAAATGGAGATTTTAAGTAAATTCATTTTGTTTATTTGAATTCGATTCGGAGACTCGTATGAGTTTACTGTATATTAAAATAATATTTAAAAAATTATGACTTATAAATTTGTATAATACAACAAATGTATTAATAATTTAAAATTTCAACTCAATTTTATAAAGGAAAAAATTTAACATGAACAAAATCAAACTAACAAAGAAGAAAAAGGAACATAAATGCAAAAATCAAGATGAAAAAAATAAAATAAAAAAACTTTGTTAAAAATTATTTATAATGTTATCTAAGTTCATTGTAAAATAACAAAAAAAAAAAAGGAAGGACTCAATTTAGTCCCAGAGAAAAACATGAAACCCAATTTAGTTCTTGAAAAAAATAAATGTAACTTTTAGTCCCTGAGAAAATTAAAGAATGACGGTTTAATCCCTACTTTATTTACACTTCTTTTGTTGAAGAAGAAACATGTATATTTATAAAGAAATATGTGTATTTATTAAATGACATTAAGAAAACAATTAAAAAATAATAAAAAGAATGAAAAATAAGTTAAAATAAATATTTCATTGCAATCAATAAAAAACTATAAAATATTAAAATAAAAGTAAAGATAATAAAATAAATATATAAAATAAATTTTGTGTCAATCAAAGAAAATGTTTTAATTTAATAAACTACAAATACTATATTTTTATCCTCTTTATATTTTTTAACTTTTTGTTAATGGCATTTATGTCAATTTATAAATATACATAGAGTTTAATTTATATGAATTGATAGTGTAAAATTATTTTACATTATCATCCAATAAGAATTGACATTTTTTACACATCATCTTAATTAACACATTTTAATTAAATTAAAATTAAAAATCTAGGCAAAAAAAATTAAAAATCACTTTTTTAACATGAAAATCAGTTATGGAAAATGATTTTCGAGAGAAACTACTCAAAACAGTTTCTCATTTAAAGCCTTTTTAAATTAATAAAATAATAATTTTATTTTCTATTTTTTTATTTTCTTTCACTTTATTTTCTTTCCTCCATCTTTCTTTTATCAACCAAACAAAGTGTAAAAGTTTTCGATTTAATTGTCTCAAAGAATTAAAAATTATATTTATTTTTTTCATAGATTAAATTAGATCTTCCAATTTTTCTTAAAGACTAAAACAGATTTTCACTAAAAAATAAAAATAAAAAATTGTTAAAAATGTCTGGTAAATTTATTGAGTCCATTTTTCTAAATCGGTTTTGTTTCTATTTTGGGAAAGGAATAAACACAAGGAACATTTGTCGATCACATTTGTTCCTCAGAGCATGTCATTTGTCAAATTTATCATTTACATCAGCAAATCCTACTTTCAATATGTTGTGCGTGGGTCAATATATATGTCTAGAATCTCTTTGTCGATTAAGCTAATCACACCACGTGAATAAAGATAACATTGTTGCTTAGAGTGTACACGGGTCAGTTTAGATCAGTTTTGATTAACTCTGATATTCGATTTGATCGAGTTGAATTTTCAATATGTAATTTTTACACGAAACTTGAATTAAACCAACTTAGTCATTAATGGGGTTGAGTTTGCGAGTCTTTAGAAAAAATATTATTTTAATTTTTAAATAATGTAATTAAATTTTAATAGTTGAACAAATTAATAATCGCAACAAATGATTTAATATTTAAAATACATCTACAAAACACATAAAGCAACTAAATTAATAACTAATTATTAAATTAAATACAACACTTAAATTATAACTATATGTCAATAATAAAAAGACAAATAATAAAAATGTATATATTACGTTAACAGGTTGGGTTCATGGGTTCAAAAATGTCAAATCCGCTACCTGAACTAAACACTGTTAGATTTAAATGGGTTGGTTCGAATTAGACCTAAATTTAAATATGTCGGATCAAAATATAGTTTTGTTTGATATGGGTGACCAAATTCGTGGGTTGACATGTTCTCATGATCAACACCCCTAATTGTATGGTTCTTTAATGAAATAGACATGGATCCTTAAGTTTCCTTTGATAGCTAGTAGTATGAGATGTGACACTTAGGAGTTTTATGAGATTTAGAGTTCCATTATGGATACTAACAAATTATCTACTCCACGTGATTGGTACAAAATTAATGATTAAATAGAAAAATGAGTGATAATATCACACGGTCAAAAACAAGTAAACAACCAACAAGAGTTATTCATTGCTCGAACCATGTTAAGGGAATCTCCTACAACCACAATATTGCAAAAACTAATTTCAAGAGCAAATTGAAGCGCTAGGCATAAATCGTGTGCCTCAGTCACATCTGAGTTAGGTAGGACTGGTATCTTCCAAGTAGCAATAGCTATGATAACACCTCAACATCTTTGATAATGGTGCCAATTCTCCAAAAATTATTATCCGGACTAACAACATCAACATTAATTTGTACCAATCTTGTGGAGAAAGAGACCAACTAGAGGGATATGTAGAATTTTGATTTAGAACGATCTCTACTTGATATTCAACATTAGTTTGTGATCCTTAATGACTTTCCCTACTTTATAGACTATCTTGAATTTGTGAGTAGTGGTTTTTACTTCAAAATAAATTTTATTATAAGCATATTAAATACCATAGCATAATGATAAAATTATTTTAGTCACTTATGAAAAGGACGACACTAATGCTATTTTATCTTTAAATTACATTGTTTAATAACTTTTTACTTAATATATATATCACAAATTTTCTTGTAGTGTATATACATGTATTACAAAACTTACAATTAGATTAAAGGTTAATATCGTGTGTGTCTATATATATATATAATATCATTTCATAAACTTTTTTATGTGAATTTAAAAGCATTTGATATATCACTAGAAATAAAAAGTTAAAATTAACTTCATTTACCAACAAAAAAATCCAATGATAAGTTTCGTAATAGATATATCTGAAAAAAGTTATTACTTCATCCTTCTCATTGTTAATTATTTAATTTAAGTTATTTGCAATTTTTTAAAAAATATTAGTTTTGTTGATTTCATTGATAAAATTTGTTTTATTCATTCAAATATTCTTATTAATAGCAGTTAGTTAAGAAGTTTGATGAGTTGAGATACAATAAATAAGAGTATATTATTGAAAATATTAATTAATGTTGTATTAGTATTATAAAATAACAAATAATTTGAAATAAAGAAAAATAACAAATGAAACTTTTAAAATAAGACGAAGAGATTAAGTGATACTATTTTTGTCCTATAATTAATAAATATTACATTTGCAACAATAAAAAATTATTCCAAAAAAAACTGTCACTCTTTAATTTCCAATGTTACTTAAATAGTTTTTCTCAATCATATAATCTAATTAGTTAATATTATATGGATATTGTTTTCAGTTTATTAGTCTCAACTTTATATTTATGCAAATGAAATACATCAATAGGTAATAAAAATTATCAAATAAAATAAATATGTATTCTCTTAATTGATTATCTTTTCTTAATCTATAAAATATGGTCAAATGAGACCGTAATTATTAGATGAAGTGAGTATATATAATTTTTTTTAATTAAAAATAGAGTGTAAAAGTATCACATGATTAACCTAACATCACAATTATACTGACCCTCAAGTTAATCTTCAATCATTTGCAGCACTTTAAAATAATATTAAAAATAAAATATGTTTGGGGAACAATCCTAAGTATACACAAAGTACTGCCTCAATCCTAAGATATATGTTTAGCTTTATTGTTATGAAATTCCAATATTATAGGATAATGATCAGAATTAGCTTTCGTGAGAGTGAGACAAGAGCTAATATACCAAGAATCCAACCATATATGATTGCAAACCACTCTGTCTAATCTCTTTTCAGTATGAGTGCGACATCTTCTACCATTAGTCCAAGTATATTGAGCACCATTAGTTGGAAAATGAATGAGAGAGTTATCATTAGTCTAATTTTGAACATCTTCCATAGACAACTTAAAAGGGGAATTATATTCTCTAAACTCATGAGCTCCCAAAATAGTATTGAAATCATCAATGAAATACCAAGGAATATTGTATTGACTTTGCTCATTAGTAATATGAGACGACAAAGATCTCCTAGCAATGTAATTTGTGGACGCATAAACAACGGTCATACCAAAATCTACACCATTGTGTTGCACGGTGAAAGACATATGTTGATCCAAATTGTTAATAATGTGGGGGTCAAGATGAGAAGAACATAGACCCCAAATGTTAAGAAGTAAATTGTCCCAAGAATTAACAAAAAAAAGCTTGTAATGTAAATTAGGTAAGAGACGCTTAAACAAATCATTGAAATTCATCCATAGTTCAGATATAAAGAAAAAATTCGGTTTATGTTGAGCACATAACCTTTTGAAGGCCAATCTTGATGAGGGGTTGGTCATGCCCCTAATATTCTAGAAGATGCACTTCATTTGAACTGGTTCTTTGAACCTACCCTAGCGTCGGTGACTTTGTTCTCAGGTTTTTTAGCGCTTTGCTTTTGTTTGGCCTTGTTCTTTTTAGACATCGTCGTTTCAAAATGAACATCGGCATCAACAACCTTAGTCATGTCAACTCAATTAGAATTTAAATTCTCAATATCATTATGCACAACCCGAAGAACATTGTTATCAGAAACTTGGAAAGCATTTTATTCAACCTCAATTTTTTCATTCACATATTCATCATCCTCAAAAGTAAGCTAAATTTCTAGAACACCGTCTACCTGTTGATTATCTCGACCGTTATTAGAGAGACTTCAATATTAATAACAACGTTATTGTCTTTATTGGTTTCCTTCATAATATTACAATAATTTTAATTATTTAATCCCTCCTCTAATGAATATATAATAATCTCTTAATTTGAAATATAATAAAGACGAGGGACAATAACTGAAAATAAAGATTTACAAACGTTAAAAGGAAAATCTACAAGATAAAGTCAAGATACATAAAACTATTCATTCAATTGGCTCAATATAACTTTTCCTTTTCTTCCCTCTTTTCTTTTCCTTTCTCTTTTTTTTTTTTTTTTATTGT
>JBBPBQ010020322.1:43976298-43988084 GCA_037974755.1 Cicer yamashitae | reverse complement strand
TGTCATAAATCATATATATTTTTTAAAATTAATTACTAATATTTTAATTTTAAATTTAATATCAAATTCTATTGTTTTTATTTATATTTATATTTTATTAGATTTCAGTTTTGTATATTTTAAATTATATTTAATAAGACAATTGAGTAACTTATTATTCTTATCAGATGTTGGTTTTTAACCTTACTCATATTCAGGATAATAATTATATCTACAAATTGAGGTATGATAGAATTTAGGAATATCTTACCATATATGTTCATCAAACACTAGATTCAGACATAATATAATAAATATATGTTATTATGTTCTTTATTTTATCCATCAAACGGACCCTTATTATTTTATTTTTGTACCTTATAATAAGTAAATATTGAATAAATTTATATAATTATAAATGTTTAAAAAATGAAGTATGAATATATATATGAACAGGGTCACTAGACAATTCATATATGTAAAATGTACTAAGACAAAAAAGAAATGAAATCGACAATGTTAATAATTCCAATTCAATTCTTATAATCTTACTTACCTAACATTGAAAATTCATGCTTAATTTGCAATGGATGAGTCAGAAAAATATGTCTTAAAGTGAAAATCTATGCATGTTCAAATCTGGATCTAGAATTATAAGCATAGTTCAGGTGCATTCCCAAGATATGGCTATTCAAATAATGCCAAGGTCCTTGTCAGCCTATGATGTTGATTTCAAGATTGCAAAAAAAAAATTAATTAATTTTTAAATAAATAAAAAATCACAAAAAAACAAATCAACTTGCAAGCTTCTAGCTATACATAATCTTTTAATTTTTATATGGTTTGTCAGTATTTTTCTCTTGGTGAGGAAGCAAATCTTGCATCCTATCCATTGCATTGCTTATGCCATAATATTTGCAAATGAATAAAGTTCCAACAACCTACACCTGAAAATGCATGTGATTTTGTATTTTTCATATATGGCTCTACACAAAAATACACATAGAAAATGAGGGACCACTTTTGAGGAAAATTTGTAAGCAAATGGATGATTAAGGAAAGAATTTAGTAATTTGGTGTCATATTAATTGGCGTTTTTTTCTTAAGTTTATTCTAATTGCAAATAAGTGTATCCTTTAAACATGTGGTGCATTACTTTTTTTTGCATATATTCTTTTTCAGTCATTATCGCATAAAATAAATAACGGTCCAATAAGATGAGATATTAAAAATGAGTTTTTTTTATCATTGCAACTTAATGAAATTGTAAATTTTTATCATCTTATAACACTAGAACAACTCATATTATGAACTACGTTTTATAGTTGATTTATCGGAGTTTAAATCAAAAGCACTTAATGAAGACGAACAATTAAAATTTGATGATTACATAAGTGCAAAAGCTTTTTAATTGCGGGAAATTTGAATCCATGTGATATACCAAAATAGATTGGGTGCAGTCACGCACGCATTTACGTTGTTGTAAATTTCAATCGTCTTATTAAAATTGAATTATTTATATTTTAATTGCATCTTTTAGGTTGTTTTATCGAGTCGGTACTTGAATTTCCCGATTAAAATATAATAATTGAGATTTCATTACTTCTTAAATTTGAAATAAACTCATATTATAAAATTAACTTCGTGGATCCAATGTATTAATAATTAAATCGATATTTTCAACTGAGAACTGATTCTGCTGATTGGTTCAACCTCAAATAATTTTAAATTTATCTGAATTGAATCGAAATTGAATTGCAGTTGATTCAATTAGTTTATTTTTTAAATAATTTTTTCGAAAGAAATTATATCTTTCATAATTTTTTTTATTCATTTATTAATCATTTGTTTTAACCAGATAAACTATGATTCAAATGTCTCATCGGTTCAATTATCAATACTAATTTTAAATCATTGCATGGGATACTATAGGGTGTGGTGACACCCAACATGTATAGATCAACGGTATAGTTCATGTCATTTCCTTTGTTGTTTTGATGTTTTTCTCAAAGTAGCATATTTTTCTGCCACAGTCTGTCTAATAGGTAAATGGACCTGCCACAATGCAACATTAGGTTCCTATATGGTAAGGGTTGGTCTTTGCTTTCTTGTGCCACTGCTGCTACTGTTTCCTTCAAAGTTCAAACCACTTACAAAGTTTTTTATGTTTTTTTCTGCACCATTGTTTAAATCTTGAAATTATAAACCTCATTTAATTTAAAATTTATAAAATATTAAATTGACCATTTAAATTTTTAAAGGTTAGATAAAATATTTATTTTATTAATTATTTTAGAGAATTTTTTATCGATTAAAATGCTGAAAGAACATTTTAACTAACGTTATATATTTGAAATAGCGACGTGTTATTTCGTAAATTTAAAATCTTAAATTAATAGATATTTACAGTTTCAGAATTCAAAATAATAAGTTACTCTTTTATTTTTGGCATAATTGTTCATGTTGTCCCTAAACTTAATTTCAGATAACACTTCAGTCTTTTATCTTTTTTTATTTGGTCCTTTATTTAATTTTAAGTAAACAATTTGATTTTTTATATTTTAAAATGTTAACAATGTTATCTTTTTTTTACAAAAATTCATCAAAATTTTCAAACAAAACTCATAAAATTAATTATCATCTTCAATATAATGCAAATTTTATCAAATTTATAACTTAAATCTTCAAATAAACTCATATTTGTATTCTTTATATTTTCGAATTTTTATAATAAAATTAAATAAATAATCAAATTAAAAATAAAATAAAATAAAATAAAAAATTAAATTGTTATCTAAAATAAAGTTAAAGAACTGCAGAAACAATTGTCCATTATTTTATTTTTTTTGAGATTTGATGGTTCACTTCATCGTGTCCTTTCATGTTGTTAAAATCACTGTCATAAAATAAAAATAATAGTAAAAGGGTACCTTTGGTCATAAGGGACACCCTACTTTATATGGTAAAGATTTGGATACAATTAAATAAGTACGGACAATTCACAAAGTGACGTGACCTTGTTGGTTGCCTTATCAAGGGGACTTGACCAGTAGAATAGGTTACAAAAATATATATACTATATAGTCACCTAACAATTTATATTATGCATATTATTAATTAGATGACAATGTTGTAGTATTTTAATCGGTTGATTTCTTTTATTCTCAAGAAACATTAGTTAGATTCTTTTTTATGAATTGAACCTTTTTTTTATGCACTTATATATAATGCTGCAAAAAAGTTTGTAATTTATTATTATTAAATAATAAGAAATAAATGTGGCTCATCTTATGCTCCCCAATGAGGATGTAGCATTATGCCAGATGATGATATGAGCATATTCCAACCAAGAGAAGTGAGCCACTAAATATTGGTACCACATTTCCCATTTGCATCTGTTACAATGATGATGATGATGATAATAATAATAATAATAATAATAATAATAATAATAATAATAATAATAATAATAATAATAATAATAATAATAATAATAATAATAATAATAATAATAATAATAATAATAATAATAAATAATATGTCATTTGTTTAAAAAAATTTAAAAAGTCATTTTGATTTTATATTTTTAAAAATAATTTTTGCGAGAACTTATTTAAAAATAGTAAAAATTGTTTTAGATTTATTTGTTACCGATTAAAAAATGTAATTTTGACATTTAATAACTTATATAAGTCAAAAAAATTTAAATATTCATTATTAAAGATTTTTAGATAATAAAAATCATATTTTTTAAATGTATATTTCAAAAATAATTTTAATGAAGATTTTTTCAAAATAACTTTTCAGTTTAATCATTTTTTGAAATTGTATTAAAACAAACTATTTAAATTAATTTTTCATTTGAAACTTTATTTATAAAATTATTTTTTAAAAATATTATAATAAAAAATAAAATACTAAAAAAATTATTTTTTAAAATATCTTAAACAAATGGATCCAACAATAATTATTTTATATCAATTGTGTAATTAATTTAGAGCCCATTTGGCTCCTTTTTGTTAAAAACTAACCCCTCCTCCAAGATGACTTGGTTGATTAGATGGATGGTAAAAAGACACTTTAATGTTCAAGCTAATATGTATATTAATTTTATACATACTAACTTAATTTGGATAGCAATCATTTGGTGTTTAAAGATTTGGAGGAATAGGATAATTTTTCAAGATGATGTGCAAATTGTGTAAGATTTGTAGAATATGTAACTTTGTTGTAATCATGTATTTGTTTAGATTTGTACTATGGGTTTGAGTATTACTCGTATGAAATAAAACATAAAAGCAAACATATACATACTTATGAGTCTATAACTACTATAATCTATTTAGAAAGAAAAAGAAAAAAAAAAACAATTATAATCTATTATTTTCTCCCTAAAATTTGTGGTGTAATTTTATTAACTAGAAAAAATATTGTTCTATTGCTCATGTATATATTATTAAAATAATTAAATATCTTCAACGAATTCATCATCACAAAGCTTATTTAATTTAACCATAAAAAATTATTTAATGACTTTTAATTATCATGTTTTAGAATAATAATTTCAAATGTTTGCAACATAACGTCAAATTCTTATTAGAGAATAACTAAAGATTTTCAACACTAGACAAAAATAAAAATATCCTTGTACATGTTATAAAATTTAATAGATAATAAATCCAATTCAAATTTAATTGTCCTGAATTGTTAATGTAAAAAGTTTTACATTTTCAAAACATAACAATTATTTATAAGCATGACTTTAAATATAATGATAAAAATCAAACATCTATAATAATCTAATGGTTATAATTGACTTACGATATTAAAAAAAAATTATAATACTAAAAGTGTATATGAATAAGATTCAATTTTAAAAGACTCCTCAATATAGCATCAAAGTTTGCTTGTATGCATTCAAAAGTTTGCCTTAATGCATTCAAAAGAATTTTGACCCCTAAATCATGGTACCACTCCATTTTTAATCCTAGCACCATAATTAAGTACTAATGTCTAATATATAGTGTGTGAATAAGTGTGGGTGCATCTTCATTCACGGCCATTAATTGGTGATTATAAGCTTGATCAACCATAGTACTCACATATATAAATGGAATATAAATATTTTTCCTCCATTAGTTATGATCCACTTTGTGGGTATGTGAGTGGGATGTTGACTAGGATGATGATCAGCAAAATTAAAAGAGAGAAATAAAAAAGTTTATTAACTTTTTATGATTTGAATCTAAATGAAGTGTGTTTAGGCAATAATATGTTACACAAGTTTAAATTTGGTATTGTTAGTTAATTGAAGTCTTTATCGGTATAGGTCAAATCAATAATTCAACTTAATTTAAAAGTGTTTAGTTTGAATTTTTTAACTTTCGATCAAACTCAACTAACTTTATAGTAGTTTGATTTTGATAATTAATTTATGATTTTAAATTTATGAACTCAACTCATTCGAATAAAAGTATAAATGTTTTTATAAATTTAATTTAATTAAGACTTTATGTGTTAGAATTTTCAAAACTATTATTTAGTTCACACGTTTAAAATCTTGAATTATGAAACTTCGTATAAATGTTGGAATTTTTATGAAATAAAAAGTCATTTTAATTGTTATATTTTTCAAAAAAAAAAATGAAAATGTTATGTTTTTTTACTTCATGACCCGACACAACCTCTCATCATTTTATTTTTTACATTTTTTTATTTTACTTTTAACCTAACTCAAATAAATGAAATTTGATTAGATTGAATAATAATTTTGATTAAAACTAACCCAACCTGACTATACACCCCTAAATCTAATTACCACTTGTTTCATCAATTCATGCATTTCATATTTTTGTTGTTTTTTCTACATAATTTGCAAGAGTTTTACAAGAGTCGTTGGTTGTTCCTTTACGATTAAATTTATATTATATTATATTATATTATATTATATATATATATATATATATATATATATATGAAATTCGAGAGTTTCCTTTTTTTATTTCAAAACCTCAACAAATCTCGTTATACGGTACTCTTTCTTATAAAAAAGATACTTTATCATCTTCGTAATGTAGAATAACTATTATTATTTTATGAGCAAATGTAGGACAATCATATAAAATAAGATTATATAGATATTAGTAATTTTTACAATTATATATCTAGCTGTAAATAATCATCTACATATTAAACATATTTAAGATAAAATTACATCAATAGTCTTTTCACTTAATTTAAATTTTTAAATAGGTCTTTTATAATTTTTTTTGTGTCAAATTAATAATTATCTTTAAAATTCATTCTTAATTTACTTCTATTCCAGATTTTTGTACATATCATTAAATAATACATTATAAAAAATATTTTACCATTCAACATCATAATTAATACATTAATTTTTTTCTAAATATTTTTATTTTAGTTATTAATATATTATAGATGATCTTATGCATTACAAAGATTATATGTTTATCAAAATTTATTATTCGTTGTAAATCATAATTCACATAAAATAAAATAAAAAAAATAAACCTTTAAATTCTTTCGCACTTTAGAATTTTATTACAAATCCATGTCATACAGGTCAAATAAATATAAAATTTAAACTTAATTTAAAATAATTAAATATAAAAAATAATATAATATCAAATAATTGGATGTTAGATACTGTACTTATCAAAACTCTAAAATATTGAAGTATAGTTAAACTTAGCAACACCCACAAACTCTAGATAAGAAACTTACTGTATATTGCCACTGCAGCACCCAAAAGCGGGCAAATTGGAGTAGGTAAAGTAGATAGTGGTGACATATACAATATCTTCAAATCAATCTATAGTAAAAACAATAAAAAGATAAATAAAAAAAATAAATATATATATAATAATAATAATAATAATAATAAAATAATAATAATAATAATAATAATAATAATAATAATAATAATAATAATAATAATAATAATAATAATAATAATAAAAGATCGATTAGTTAGAAGGTGGTGACAATAGCATCATATCCATCCAGTCTATATGAAACAAGTGTTAAAAGTTTATTTCAATGGAGCGGATTGAAAACTTTAATCTTACAATAGTAACAGTATTGATGGGTCAAAAAAAATTAATAATAACAGTATTATTATTCTTTCAAATGAGTCTAGGATGTTACATTCTTTGATTACATAAAATACTTTCAAATCCACTCAACTTCATTCATAAATTAAATGTTACAATTACACCTTTGATCAATTGAGAACCTCTCTTGATTCATTATATACACTTATTCATCGAGATAAAGAGAATTACATACCCTTACTAGTTATTACATAATTCTAGTGATAGAATTAGAACTAAGAATCATAATTTTATTATTACAGTGTAAGTTCATAATTGCATAAGTTCCATAAATTTGTTTACTCATTAGCTATAAAATATAGATGAGACATAATGAATTAAAAACATTAAACTTTATTAGTACTAGTCGTTAGACCTCTATTGGCATGTTTAGCTTACAACCTGCAAATATATGTGTCATCTGAATACTAAACACAAGTAATAAAAGGATAAGTCACTAAAATCATCATGTTAATGGTACAATATACATAAGTACAATATGCACAAAGATCATATTAATATCATAGTATATTTTCAAGCATCACTTAAGTCAAATCATAGCATATTCTCAATTCTAATCATGACATATTTATATCATATTCACATTTTTCACTTAAGTCTTTTCATGGCATCATATGTGACGACAATTAAAATTTCATGCAATAAATATATCATTTATTCATAAAATCATATAAATCATGGCAACAATTATCTACCTAGGCAGCATGATACCACAAAATCAAGAAATCACGTAAACATCACGAGATACATCAGTAGTAATTAACTCAATTACTCCTTATTAAAGCACATATCATTTTCTCATATTCACATATTGTCACTCATCATAATCTTCGGTTCATATAGTCACACTTCATCAAACTCACGATATGCAAATACAATTTGCAATGGCACCTTGAATGTGTTGTTTATGTTTTCTAATGCAATCACTTTTCATAATGTGGTAACAACTAATTTTGAAACACATAAGATGAATGTTGCACTATGTCAACCCGTAGACACATTCAAGTATTTCATAGGTTGGCTCAATATCATACTCTCTCTGAGCCAGATAGACATTACCCACTCGAGCACCCCTAAGATCTTTTTATCATTACCCCCCAATCCATATGTTTTTTCCCGAAATCACTATAGTTGAGTTTCCCTGAGCTACATCTAGTCTTTCCTTTAAAGAGACTTGTCTCAGTATAGTCAAGTATTTTTTCAACTATAACCAAACTAATTAGAAGTTCTTATCTGCCACTTCAAGCACTTCGTATTATTTGTTAAAGTCTCATCAGGTTCCCTTTATTATAATGCCTTAGTAAGCAATTAGAAGTATAATATTTGGATTTCTCAAGAATATTGGCAGACCCTACCTCTTTAGTTCAGTTTATACAATACCTGTTCTAGGTTTCAAAGATTGCTCTAACTGTTTCTTCAAGTTACCACTAGAGAACCTCTAGTCCTCTTAACAATCCTGGCAAAACACGTGTTTTAAGATGTTGACGAATCAAGTATTCTCTAAGACTCTCCAATCGAAGTATTATTCAAAGCATGTACAGGCCAATCCACTTTCAACAATTCAAGCTTAGTATCGTCAAGTCTTGTTGAGAGTATCAAGTGTTTCTTTGTCTCTCTAAACCCCTTTAAATCAATTAAAGGTTATTGTCACAATCGAACCAATTGCAACAGTTTGAGTTTAAATATGATTTGATACAAATTAAGTCATCTTCTAGGATTCTAACTCTCATTGAAAGCATGTTACAATTTGAAATCATATCAATTTAAGCATCATAGTTAACTCAGAACTAATTTGCAACTGTATTTGATTGATTTACAGAGATATCTAGTTACTCTCCTAAAGAAGGATATTACCATTTGACTATCATCTTCAAGGCTTTTTATTGAAATATTCTTTCAATTATGAACATGTCTTTTTTCTTTCTTGCAGACTTGCCATATGATATAAATGATATGGGAAAATTCTTAGATCATTTTCACTCATGATTCTCACAATGTATGAAATCGCCAACTTTGTTCATAAGAACAAAGTTCTTTATATAATCTTGAGAATATGTATGTTGAGAAAAAAGAGTTGTTAGGGATGAGCTTAGCATGTTGCAATCGTACAAGTAGCTGTTTGACTTTACATCTTTTTATTGTGTAATCTTTTAATCTATGTTGTATTTCTCTCTGTAGGATATGACATCTTCCTTGATTCGCGTGATGCTGAACCACATCATCTCATCACAGAGCAAGTGATACTTCATTAGAGAACATATTATTGTTGTTGTATTAGTAGATTCTCTTTGGATGATCTCTTGTTGCTCCAAAGGAATGTGATTCTAGAGAAAAATGTGTTTTGTAGATCATTGCAGTAGCGGTGACTTGATCTTTGCTAATCTTTAGAGTCAAACAAATGTATACTAGAGGAATGTCTTGCTCGTTGTATTTTCATCAAACAATTGATCAATTGATTTGTCTATAAATGTTTGATCAATTCTGATTCTTCTGCTCATCGCTTCTGATTTTACTCATAACAAACTTGGACTAGAGCCATTTGTTCTAACATTTCATATGTGATTTATCTTCTTATTAAGAGGATAAGTTTCACATAGTAATGTGAACTAACATTTTTAGGCCAGAGGTTGTTAGAGGTTGTTATGACTAGCTATTTCACTGGTAAACATATTCATTTGTTCATTAGTTGACAATATATTTTCCGTGTTTCGCACATTAAGAACATAAACATTTATCACTAAGTCAAAACAAAAAAAATGTTATTCATGTCAAATAGTCAATACTATAGATTCTTGTTATGTCTTCACTGCAAGATAAATAATTGTGGCATCGACAAATGTCGTTGAAAAAAAATCAAAGTTGCAGGGAAATGTGTTTTTTTCAACAAAAAAATGTCATCGCATGTCGTTAACATAAGTGTTGTTAAAAGTTTTGCAAAGACATTCAATGTTGTTATCATAAGTTGGTTTTTACAAAACAATTGTTGTCTTACTTGACATGTCACAAAGATTGAAGTTGTTGCGGTAAAATATTCTTCTCAACAACTAACAATGTTGTAATTAGTGGTTGTGAGCGATACAAATTGCTGCTATATCTTTTATACCTCAACAACGAATGTATTTAGAATAAATTACATTTCCAACTATTTATGTAATTTAATAAAAATCTAGTTATATATTTTTTATAAACTTTCATTTTTAAAACTAGTATCAATCACATTTATAATTTAAATTGTCATACATATTCAAAAATAAATTATATTATAATATAAGTCAACATACTGTTAATGTAAAGAAAATATCAAGAAATGCAAACATAAATTATATAATATCAACAAGATAAATTGTCATAAATATTCTTCAGTTACATAAAAAATTAAATTATAAATTAACTTATTCTCATAAAAACAAAAACTAAATTATAAATATGACTCCAACATATTACTAGTTCTTCTGGTATAATTTGGCTTTGAACATTTATTTGAGTAGTTGAAATATTCTTCTTTGCTTTGCAATTTCAACACACAAAAAAGCCAAAAAAAAAAAAAAAATATGAGAAATATAATATAAAATTTTAGATTTAATTGCAGTTTTGGTCCCTCTATTATTACCAATTTACGGAATTGGTCTCCCTATTTTAAAAGTCGACAATTTTGGTTCCTCTTTCAAATTTTTAAACTATAAAATGACGATTTAACATATTTTAAATGACGTGATATACAATTCTATGATATAGAACCATCTAGATGCATTAATTATTCATATGTCATTAATTAAAAATTATAAGACGATAATTAACAACCTAGACCTCTTTTGATTATCTATTATAATATATTAAAATAGAGTCTCAAATTCTATCGACGACAAATCATCAATATGTACACCACATATTCCAAAATTTGCCACCTCACAAAAATTCTAATGTGACACCTTCCAAATCTCACCACTTCTTTCATGTTTTGGTTCCATTATATTTTGTTTCACCAATATGTAATGTAAATCAAAGCAAACCCTTTTACTTGCCCATTCAAATACAATTATTTCATACATTTAGTAACTTTACCTATAATCAATATACTTAAAAGACTCTAATCACTTATCAAACTTTTTATTTTAATAACTTATACAAAAAAGAACAATCAACTCACTATCTTCAATGCATTGTTTATCACACTTAAAGATCTATCCGTTGATTTTCAATCACCATCTTGCATTTGGTTCAAGTCATTTACCAATGAATAAAAATATTATGAAATGCAACAAAGTCATATCCATTTCAACATGTGGTTCATTCTAAGTCCACAAATAAAAGAGGTGAATATTTTTCCTAAGCTATTAAATGTGTCTTTCGTAGTATTTTTTACTTTTTATAATTAAAAAATCAAATATCATAATCAAAACAAATAAGTTGAAGAATACTAAAAATAATTTTTTGAAAATGAATAACTTCTAATCATTTCACTAACTTTTAACCATTTAACTACTTGAAATTTTCTATGTCTTAAACATCAATAAGTCTTCTTGTCTATAATTTTTAGATTAGATTATATTTTGCCCCATAATCAATCCAAACTGCACCAAAACCCCTAATATTTATATTCATTATATATTACTTATTATATTGTACAAAGTCCTTTTTTTTTTTTTTAAATCTAATATCACGGGTCAATGC
>JBBPBQ010020322.1:43960497-43976047 GCA_037974755.1 Cicer yamashitae | reverse complement strand
ATATATATATATATATATATATATATATATATATATATATATAATTCCAATGGTAATAATCAACCATCACAAATAATTCATTAGTTGAATATCCAAAATTAATGTTCTTATATAATAGTCTAGATACATCATATTTGAAATTTTATATCCTAATTATCGCATATTTATTATTCTTGAAATATGGTCATCAATATATACTTATACAATAGTTTTGACGTGTTATTGTCGTCTTTATTATTGACAATAATAGTGGACTACAAGTAGGACCCTATTAATATTTTTTATGGTCTTATGCGAATCTAAAAAATTGGGCCTAACAAAAAATGAAATTTTAAAAATTATAAGTTTTTTCAAAATATTATATTTTGATTGAATGAAAACCAAAAACTCAAACTATTTGATTTGTATTTCAACAAAATAAGTAAATTGTAAATAACATCAAGCTAATACTAACCTTCTTGCTATTTAAAAAGAGCTATCATTCAAACACTTTTTGAAGCAAATTCATCAATCAAGTCTTCATATTGTATTGTCTCCAAAAGATCATTCTCAATTGCTATCAATGCAAATCCATTAATTCTTTCTTGTATCACTGAGAAATACTTTGCTTGTTTTATTTTTATAACGATTTCATTTTTAATTGCAAAATCAAGCAATAGTATTAACTCATTTCGTATGTTATGTCCAATATAATGAGAGTGAACCTTATCATATGTAATACATGTAACATGTTCTTGGATAGTTGGGATATTAGATTTACTTATTATATAACAATCAAATAGAGTAAAGTTCTTTTTTTTTTTTTTTGGAAAATGCATTGTTAACGTCATAGTCAAATGACATAATAAAATACATGATTCACTATCAAAGGAGAGCTTCTCCCAACTTGAACTTCAAGACTCATTATCTTGTAATAACTGCGATTTCGCAAATGCATAGTCAAACCAGTCTAACACAAACAACGAATGAGGTGAGTTTCGAAATCATGTTGATAGTATTCTATAAGTAAGGAAAACACACATGTAATCATAATAGAGTTATATCATAACACATAATGATAGATCAAAATATTCAAATAAATAATATCACATTAAAGCGTCAAAATCACTCAAGGAAAATCAATATCTCATTATTACATCAAATCATCTCATAGAATTATTATCACATTAGATACACATTAATCACAACAAAACAATCACAAGCCAGTGCAATGTTATGCATGTTCCTAAAAAGTATATGACCAGAATATAATATTTGTGACTCATACAACTTCCACACAGTAAAATAACTCATACCAATGAAAAAAATAAACTAATCACAAAGACAATTTCCACATAGAAAAATCACTTATATATCAATGAAAAAAATAAATTAACCACAAAAGACAAATTTTAAAAAAAATGCATATGTCAAAGAAAATGCATATGTGAACTCAACAATACCACTACAATTTCTCATTTTGAATGTTGAATTTATAAATAAAGCTGCACAACTTTTATTATAACCAAAAGAGAATTTTTACACAATTCAATTTGTTCTGGTGCATTAGTTTTAAAATTAATTACTAAATAAGTTTTTTTTTGTCAAAAACTATTTTTCGGATCATTCAAAAATTATGAATAATATTAAATGTACGAATAAATATTTAAACGAAACACACGACCGATAGAAAAAGCATTCTGAGATATACAATTTTTTCACAAAGTTTCGGACGATCCAATATGTGTTTGGTTCCTTCCCCTGATTCCAACAAACCAAATCAATCTCATTTTCTACATCTATAACCACATCCTTACTCTAGGGATTTACTTAGAGAATCAGGGATAAGAGAATTTAGAGAAATTTCCAAATACTTTTTCAACTATTTAAAGTTTTTCATTTTTGTTTAGGATTGTTTGAATGCCATTAACAATGATTTCTAAGTTTTCTAAAAGATGCCCTTGAGTAATTGTTTGGTAGTAGCTCGAATAGCTATAACTCTCCTTTGTGGGAAAGTTTTAAATTGGTTTGACATCTTTTTTAAATTGGTTTAATTGCAATTTTAGTCCCCTATTTTAAAAGTCAACAGTTTTGATATCTCTCTCTAATTTTTTTACTAAAAATAATAACGTATGATGATTTAAATAATGTAATATATGATACGATGATGTAGAATGATTAATACTCATAAAATTGAATTATAACGCTGTAAAAACATAACTTTCAACTTCGAATTTTTTTTTCATATTTTTAACTTAATTAATGACATATGAGTAATTTTATGAGTTAGATGGTTCTATATCATAAAATTATATATCACCTCATTAAAAATATGTCAAATTGTCATTTTTTTAGTTCAAATATTCGAGAGAGACCAAAACTGTCGACTTTTAAAATATATGGACTAATTTTGTGATTTGATAATAATAGAGGGACCAAAAGTATAATTAAGCCTTTTAAATTTTGATATCATATTTGAGAAAAATTCCATAAGTTGGAACGGTTAGCGAGCAATTCACACACGTTTGTGCTTTTCTTGGGGCTTTGCTTCGTAATATTTGGCGGGACACAAAATTTATAATAATTAAATATTATTTTTAATTTAATACAAATTAATATTAAATTTTTTTTTATTTATAAACAATAAAATAATGTCTTTTTTTTATAAAATAATATTTTAATTTATAAAAATAAAAATTAATTTATTAATTTCAAAAGCAACATAATGCGAACATTTTTTTTGTTATATTCTCTTCTCAAAAAAAAAAATTTCATTAAACCCTATTTTGAAACTTATATACAAAAATGTTTATTTTGTTTGATCTTAAAGGAAATATCAAGACAGGAATGCGAACACATAAAGCAAAACAAAACAAAAAATTCTTCTTCGCATCCTATCCTGGATATGTGAACATATGTTGTCTTATTTTTTTAACAAAGAAAAAAATGTTAAATTAATAAATAAAATTATATTATATTAATAAAATCAAACAAAATATATTAAATAAAAATAAATAAATCAAAAATTAAAGCAAGTTTAGTAGATGTACGAAAGAAATTAATGTACTCTACTCTACTGTGCAATCAACTCTAACAACTTTCTCCTATTTGCAAGGTGTCTGCCTCTTATTGTATTGTACGGTCAATTTTATTTAATGTAAATTAGTATATATAGGTGTTTAAAAATAAAATAGTCTTTAAGAATAAAATGTAATTAATACAATGTGTGCATCTTATTTTTATCTTCATTTTTTTTTTGAAAAGAAACAAAATTTGAGTGTATCATAAGTTATTTAAACAACCATATATGTTAATTTATATTTTAATAAATAAATTTGATAGTAAAATAGAAGACAACCAACAAAGCAAAATAGGAGGGAATTGCTAATTTTATTTACAAATAAAATTGATAACAAAATAGAAGAGAGTTGGTTGCAAAATAAGAGGGAATTGCTAACAAATTAGGGTGATATAAAATTTAAATTACTTAATACCACTTTAATAATTTTTAAAATAAATAAATTCTTCTAAAATTTATTTTCTTTAATTTGAAAATACAAAAATTATTTGTTTCAATTTTTTAGAAATTACTATGTTTTGCTTTAAAAAATTCCGACAAAAAATCAAAATGTTAAAGTGTAATTTAACCTTAAAAATGTTATGAACTTACACTTTGAAGTAATTTTTTTTTTATTTTGTAAAAAAAGAAGTAAGATATATATATATATATAAACTTTCAAGTAAGCTTTTGCATACCACACAAGACTCAAAATCACATTGTAGTTATTTGAAAAATAGACAATAGGGTTCACATTTGACATGCTAAAAGTTGATGCAATGAAGAGAAAGAATCCGTAAAAGGAAAGTGATAGCGGCATTGCTTATAATGGCCATAAAAAAGAGAGTGTGACAGAAGAGGAAGGTTTTAAATGAGGAAATAAATATAAAGAAATATTTTCTACAAAACAAATAAGGAAATACTTTTTTCTCCTAATTATAAACATGTATTGAGAAAAGAAAAATATCCATAAATAGAAGTTTATTTTTATATTATTATATGTATTTATTAGTTTTATATGTATTTCTTAAATAAAAATATAATTAAACTACAAAATAAAATGAAGGAGGCTAGCTTCTCTTACATCATCATTTAAGATAAGTTTTATTAGATCAATAAAAACAAAATCAATATAGACACAATCAAAAACCAAAGAGAAATGTCTAAGATTAGAAAGCAAGTCAATGCAAAAATTTGTCTCACGAAAGACATCTCAAACAAAAGTTATATATCCAAGAAGGACATTGGAAAGAGAAATAATCTCTTGTAAAAGATGTTGAATAAAAGTGTTAAAGGGAAATACATGACCATGTTGACAATAACTAAAGAATCCATCTCAAAGTGTCTATGAAGATGTAAAATCAAATTTAATAATTCAAAAGATAATATATTAAAAATATCTCCAAACTAAGTGAGATTGTATCATATATGATAAAATTTGTGAGAAAATATTAACACGATAAAACATATTATGTTAAGTTTATTAGTTCTTTTATATTATATTAGTGCTTTGTTGTTAGTAATTAATTATAGTAGTAACTTTTTAGAAAGAAAAAAACATTGCACTATAGTTGGGATTGTATCATGTCTAGTGATTGGATATCTGGTCCAAATTTTATTCTACATATATTTATATTTTTTACTCATTTTTTGCTTATATTATGAGACGGATGGAAGTAGTCATTAAAAAATTAAATATGAGTTTAAATAATATAATTAAGGGAGAATGTCAAAAGTGTTTATAAAAATGCATGAATAAAATAACTTAAAGTGAAATCGCTTTTGGGAATCGGTCAGAGGATTGCATACATGAAAACATCACATTATGTCACTGGACTATTACAAGGCATCTAATAATTCGTGAATGTTGACAATATATAATTAAAATTTTGAGACCCTCAAAATTTTGGGGCCTTGTGCGGTGGCCTAGCCTGTATAGACTATGGATCAAGCCTCGTGGCTAGACTCAAACACCTTAAGTGTGAAGAAGTCGAGAATCTCGAATTCGAACTCAGGTCCCTGCATATCAATGTTCATAAACTAACAATTGAGTTGTATTTTTAAGATAAAGTGAATCACGGTCTACTCGCATTGATATACTACTAATATAGAAGTAAATAAATATAAATGAATACTCCATCTGACCTTATTTATAAGCAAAAGTAAGTCAAAAAATAGTTGATGTGTTTAGTTCAAAAATACATCAAATTTTTTTGACCTATTTTTCTTGTAAATAACTTCATGTAAATCACAATTTTAAAGGTGTAGCATGTTGTCATTTTAGTATCTCACTTTGCCAAGATCTTAAATTAGTCATCAAATCTTTAAAATGTCAATCAGTTTAGTAATTGATATTATAATGGCCATAAATTATTTTGAGAGTAAGTTGTATCTTTCACTAACTTTAATGATAGTAAGATGTATCTTTCAATAACTAATTTAAGTTTTAAATTGAATCACGACCAAATCGACATCCTTATACATTTTTAGAGACTAAAATAATTGTTTACTCAAAGAGAATTTATAAAGTACATTCGGCAATTCGACATGTAACAATACATCATATTTAAATTAATAATTAAATAAGTTTTTTTAAAACTATTTCCTATCATTTAAGAAATTATAATAATTACATATTATTTATAAAAAGTATTGATCAAATAAAATTTAATTTTTTCAGAATTTTTATTATTTATAATAGTTAATATTGAATATTATTTACGATAAAATATAACTAACAATATAAAAGTCGATAAATAATTTTTTTTCATAAAAACAATCGTTAATAAATGTTAATTAATTAACTCAAAAAAATATATCAAGACCTTTCGAACTCTGGTAACCAAATATGTTACAAGTGATTACATAATTTGTGCTAAGAAGTTGGATCGTACTCCACTATATAACATTAAATATGAACAATAAGTGGTATTTAAACGAGCATTAATATGACAATCATGGATCGTAAAATCTGCGGTTGGAATATAAAAGGCAAATGGCGTAAGAGAAGAATGGGAAGGTGAATTAATGAGCATAGACATTGTTATTAATTATTTACTATAATAATGTGATGAGATTAATTAAAAAGGGTGGTGGGTGTGTGTGACTTTCGATGAATGGACGATGGTATGATTATAAAAAGGACTAACTGAAAGGCTGGCAAATGCTAAAAGCCAAACATGAATATACGTTCATCAAGTGACTTGTACCTTCTCAATAGGACCTACCACTTCGTCCTTTTCCCTTCTCTCTCATGCCTCTGCCTTTAACGGTACCTAAGCCTTAAACTTTGTAAGATAATTATAACCAAAAAAAAAAAAATTATTGAAAATTGAAAAGGTAGTTTATTTGGGATGATTTTTTATTTTTATTTTTGTAAATAGGTCACTCGTTAGTGAGACGAATAGAGTAATTAGTAATATAGGGTCGTCCTTCCATGTAATACCAATATATGCAACTTAACGCAGTAGTTGATTTTAGATTGGACGGTTCATATTATAAATCAGTTTAATTGTGTGAACAAATTTAATTGTTGTTCTAAATTGAACGATTAAAAGTTGTAAGTGTGTGACCATTTAAAGCAACGAATATGATTCTATAATATAGGAGTATTTTGTATATTAAAAAATATTTACACACAATTTCAAAGGCTAATCACTCAATAAATTAGTTTTAAAGCTCTATTTCAATACTTTGTTTGAGAGTTTGGAGTAGAGAGAATGAGAGGGTTTTGGTGGAGGTAAAACTAGGTAAATAAAGAGAAATATTTCAACTTATTTTATAGAATAATTTTGTAGAGAAATCTTATGTCTTATTATTGATATATTTTTTTTAAAATTTTTTAGAGTATTATATCAACGTATAAATGCATCTCTTTTAATTAAGAGATATCCTAACTTAATTAGTTGATTCTATTAGAGAAGATTGGCATCTATTTGTTTGATTTTGGGGACAAGTTTTTATGGCAAAAGACAAATTCTAGAGTTTGAACTTTTAAAGATTGTTTTCATCTTGTTCATCAATCTCACTGTACCCAAGATTGGATGAAATTTTTTTGACCAACATATATTCCTTCTTCAAAATCTTTTGTTACTTGAAAATTGTTTCATTATCGGATGTTTACTGATGAAAATCTTAAAAGTTGTGGGTGCTCCATTGTGTCAATGTACATCCCCTGTCGCCAGACACAGGAAACTCCGAACATTTATTTTTTAGTGTAAGTTTTGTAGGGAGCTTTGGAGTTGGCTTGGCGATATTATGAGTGTCGAATTTCATCTTTCATCTATCCATTTTTTTAGTTGCAATACATCTCGAAGTCCTCATACTTTTGTTGTTTTATCTACAACAGTTATCAATACTATTTGGTATTGCAAAAATTCTATTAGATTTAAATTTCTATCTTGAGTGGTAATCCTACTAAGAAGCATGTGTTTTCTTCAATTTAGAAGAGTTTTATTCATAAATCCATTGATATCCCTTGTCATCCTCACAAGGCACCTTCTATTGTTAAAGGTAACTGGCGGCCTCCTCTTTTAGGTTGGATTAAAGTTAACACGAATGATATTGCCAAATGTGCTCCAGGTCATGCATGAGGTGGTGGTATTTTTAGGGATCTTAGTGGTGCGGTGGCAGGTTATTTATGCTTTATCTTGGTATTTCTTATGTTTTTCGTGCAGAATTAAAAGCAATCATGTAAGTTATTAATCTTATTCATCAAAATGGTTGGAATAAGATTTGGTTGGAATGCGATTCTTCTTTAGTAATATTATCTTTATCATCCGCTTGCCATTTGGAAATTACCTACAAATAGTGTAATTACTTTAAGTGAATTTCTTTCATGCGACTTAAGGTTTCTTATATCTATCGCGAAGGAAATACTTGTTCGGATTCTATTCCTTCTTTCATCGCTCAAGTTTTTTTTTTTGTCAATGGCTTGGGTTTATGTTTTTCATAATGCTTAGTAACTTTTTTGGGTTTCATTTGCATATATGGTGTCCTTTTCTTTTCCTTTTGTTGTTAGAGTTGCACTTTTTTCATTCATCATGATTTTATCCCATTAGATTTTTATGATAATTTTTTTAATGAGGTAGTTGTTTATTATTTTTCTCATTTGTATTATTGGATTTTGATATAGTCCTACAAGTTTGCTTCTTTTTCAATTTTTGGGTTGTGTATGCCAACATATTTGAGATGTCTTATGCGCTTGCTTTTGTGTTTCATTAGCCTTTAAAAAAATCATATAAAGAATTTCAAATATTTATCCTTCAAAATCTTCTTCTAATACATTTTTTTAGCTCTCCAAATTAAAATAAAATGTATTATGAAAAAAAAATTCCAAATTCTCCCCTCCTGAAACCTTATCTTTCCACTCCCCCCAAATTGTGTAATCTCCTCCTAAATTCTCAAATAAACCTTAAAAGCTTTAATATTTTCATGATTGAACTCAAACATAAGCCACTAATTAAACTTGAAGAGACACATGAACCACAAAATAACCACCAAGATCTAGTGGTGACTAACTATATTTGTTAGAGCATTTTTCACAGGGAGACCTTAACATGTGGTTAAAAATAAGTAACGTTTCTTATTTGTTTTTGCCATTATAGTTTGATGTGACTAATTTATATTTGTTAGAGCATCTTCAATATAGAGACCTTAACATGTGCTTAAAAATAAGCAATGTCTCTTATTTGTTTTTGTATTGTTTGATGATGCGACAAATTTGGTTCCTTAAATTTAATGAATGTCCCTTATATAGTTACCGTAAAATTAATTGACTTCCTTAACATTTATATATTATTTCTATGATTAAAAAAAACAATTTATATTTTCCTTAAATCTTAGTTTAATTGGCAAATACTGATATTGTTATGTTGAATATCACGTCTCAGGATATAATCTAGGACCTTGCAGTTGTGTATAAGTTTTTGATAGTAATTATATTATCTTATCTGTAGACAAAAAATAATATAATATTTCTAATCTTTTTTAATTATAAAAACATCATACATATAGGATCACACTTCAGTTCGACTTCCATCAACAAAAACTACAACCACTAGAGGACGTGAAAACCTACCACGAGGTCAATATGAAGGGTGGCATTGATGTTAATTGAGAATGAGTTTGGAATAAAGAGATTAAACATTAAAATGAACAACATATCACGTATTGCAAGGTCAAATCGTACAAGGTGTTTTACACCATAACACATAATATATGAATTGGTTTAGACAACATATCAAATTATTTATTTTTGTCGAACAATATATGAGTGATCCGCATTTGCATCCGCCATCATATCCTCATATCCACCAACCCTCAATTAACCCCACAGTAACAAACCATGCAACAATCCGCATAACTATCTTCATTGTCACCTCACCTACATATTGAACCATACATTACATATTATGGTTAACCACCACCGCACCTACAAATCACTACAAAAGTTACATATTATGGTCCACCACCACATGTACCTACACCTGCAGAAATACCGACTCAGTATTACGTTTCGTGAATACCTGAAATGCAAACCTTCGGTAACTCGATAGAACACAAGATTTTCCATATTTTATTTGAAACTCATTGCACAACTCCTGAGTAGGCTTATGCTGTTTTTGATTTCATGTATAGCCATGTGACTCAAAATCATATGGAGACGAGTGGTAGTAGATATAATCCACACACAAATTATCAAGGATTTGAGTTGCATCCATTTTCAATAATTGAGAACAACGATGAGGGACATGATCAAAATAAGGATCAATCAAAACAATCTCAAAGTCATTCAAAGAACTAGACGAGTTCGGCGACCTCCTAGACGTGGGACTAAGGGCATTTATGTGGATATGGTAAATAAAATTTGATGTATTTTTTCTCATTTAATGTATTTTGTTGAATTTTATTAATATAATTAATTTTTTTTATTTTTATTATATTTATGTATATTTTAATATATGTTTATTTGTTAAAAATAAAATAAAATAAACGTCGGTATATTAGTTTTAAAGTAAGTTAGTTTGAAAAAAAGTTATTTCAAAATGGGATATATGGAAAAAATAATCCTAAAATTCTACTTGATTTTAAATTTATAAAAAAAATAAAAGACAAAATACATATTGTAGTTCTTTAAACTATACGAAAATATAATATTGGTCCGTTATTTTTTTTTTATCAAAATAATCTTTTAATGTTTGTAAACGTTACAATTTTGAACTATTTTTAGTCCTAACTTTATTTCAATTATTTTTAGTTAAAGACTCTCAAAATTTTACTATGATTTTGTTACCGATCATATAAAAAACAAAATAAAATTTTTTTATGTAATTTCATAATATGAATTAAGAGAATATCAAATTTAAGAATTTTAATATATATTTCACTCGAATTCTCTATTGTTTTATTATTATTGCAATCAAATTCTCTTAAGAATTAAATAAATTTATCAATAAATTGAGAGAATTTTGAATTTTAATTTTATTAATTTTAAATTAGATCACCAATATAAAAAAATAATTTCTTAAAAAATAATAAAAAATTATTATCTTAATGAAATTTGTAAAATAAAAACATTTGGTCAATGTGGTCAAAGTGTCAAAAGACAGACACACGCATCATTCAGATAATGTAACCGTTAGTTGTCAGCATCATCAGGATCCTTCCTACCTTCATCACACCCCCCTCGTCATCGTAACCACCCCCCATCTCACGTTTCCACTCTCTTTCCTCTTTTCTTTACTCTTCATAATGAAAACCGAAATTATTCCTTTACTTTTCTTTTTTATTGGTCTATTTTTGTGACTATAATAAAGTTTATTGTGGGGATGAGAAAGTTAATCTTGTGATAATGTGGTAATGTTTAGACTCAAATATATCATGTCACCAAAAAAGCTATATTCGAAAAGGAATGTATAAAAAAAGGAAATTTTTTTATGTTGGTTGAGATGACATTTTTGGCATTAAATTTTAAACAACCAAATGAAAGGATTAAAGTTTAACTAAAAATCAGATTAAATAAAAATAAAAGTACAAAAACAATTTGGGCCTTAGCAAATTTATTTTTTTAAAGATAGCATTATATAATTGCATTTTAAGATTTGAAAGAGAAAATGTTATGTTAGTATTATAAGTAGGAGTTGGAATCTATCTCTTTATTAATGTTATTTAACTCATCCATCATAATCACTAAGTCAATCTTTTATCTCCTTTTATATATTTTTTAATAGTTATGATATGTAATATATTTAAAAGTTAAATAAATTTTTAGCCTCTATAAAATTTTAAAATTTTATTTTTAGTCTCTCTAAAAAAAAAATCACATATTTTAGTTCCTACAAAATTATTATGCAAGCAGTTTTAGTTTTTGTTGGAGCATTACATATGTTTTTTAATGATTTTTTTGTATACATGTTTACAATATTATAAAAAGTTCATTCACAAAAAATGAACTTAAAATTCGATTACTATGTTCAAGTTGTAAGAGTTTTTATCTTGATCATACGATATTTAAAAAATTTATATTTAATTTGTGACAAATTAAAAAAATTTCTAAATTTGTACAAATAAACTTTTAATAATGTTCTAAACATATTTAAGAAAAACATTAAAAAAATTTAAAAATTAAAGGATATTTCATTTCAGCAATGACTGAAATAACTTGTTGAATATTTTTGTAGAGACTAAAATATAATTTCTTTTATCGTATTAAAAATAAAATTTCAAAATTTTATAAGAATTAAAAACTTTTTTAATTTTATATTTGTAATAATTTTCCTTTACGTTAAGTTATTGTTTGTAGTGCATCATATTTTTCGTTTTGGTAAAGTATGCTAAGGTATTTTAATTTTCCTTACTTTTTTTAATAATATTTTTGAGGTGATGGAGATGATTGTTAAGGATTGGGGGTGTCATTGTGCCTTCTACTTTTTCGATGTCTCAATACCTCGTTAACCTTTTATATATAAAATTAAACAATTTTATTTATAAAAATAAAAGTTATTGAAACACTTTTAATTTTGAAAATGTTTTTTTGGGTGATAGCAATTATTATGAACTTAAAGATATTGCCCATAATATATTATAAGCAAACATGCATTTGTAAAATAATAAAAAAATACGGTTACTAAAATATTTCTGTAGTTTTAGCCCTTAATTAGTATTGTCGATAACACACATATTTGAAGTAAACCATTTATCATTAGATTTGTTTTCTTGAGTGTGCAAATGAATGTATTTATTTTGAATAACTTGATAATTTGGGCAAATCTTGTTAGATACAGTTAGATTTAGTTAAACATGATTTAAGATAGTTAAAAGTTAATTATGTTTAGGTAAAATTTTGTTATATTAAATACAATAAGAACATTATATAAAAAGACATTATATTTTAATTATATAATAATTATTTACTGTATTGTTTAAAATTTAATATTTCTTTTTAATTATCTCTCTTTTTATTTGATTCAACTATAATTCTCAACAAATATGACAAAAAGAAAAAGAAAATGACTTTTGAATAACCCATCTCATCAAAATGAACAAAAGGCTAGTCAACCTCTAGTAACTTAAAGAAGCTTGCCTCCTACTGAAAATACGAAAATGCATTTAGATTGTTCGAAAACGATCATATAGTCATTTGAAGGATGACTAGCATTCGGTCAAGTGAACAGAGCCGACCATGTGCATTCGCCCCAACTGGACATAACTTCTAATTGGTGAGGGGTCCTTAATTTTATTTATTTTTTGTAATATAATAAAAGCATTTGAGGAAAGTACAATATAAAGATTTAGTTGATGAATTTGCTTCAAAAGGTGCTAGAAGGATTACTCTTTTTAAGTAGCTAGAAACATATATTTGATGTAAGTTGTATTGAGGTGTTATTTACAATTTAAATAAAGTGGTTTGAGTTTTTTGTGCTTCATTTGGTAAAAATGTAATATTTAAAATAATTTTGAATTATTAAAATTGCACTTTCTTTTTATTAAGAGCCCAAATTTTAAGATTAGAACATGGACTTTTATTTGTTTAAGACAATCCTGCAAGTGAATCAAGTCCTATCCACAAGTCTGTGGAATATCTATGTGAAGAAGTTGTATGTTTCAAAGAACCGTCACTTGTTTGTTAGCACTATATATGATATATTGTGTCTTCTCTTAACTTAACCCTATAATTATTTTTATTGTAATCATCAACTAGCACCGACTTATTATGAGGCAATCATTCACATTGACTGAGTAGAGACATTATCACATCATGATGTTGGTGATTTGTCATCTTAGACGCTTCAAGAAGTAAACACATAAACATCTATGTGAAATATTGTGTGTGTGTGTGTGATCCATGACAATTGATAATTTTCACTATTGAGAATGATTTTAAAATTCTTTTAAAATATATCTCTTGATTTTCCAATAGATGACGTTGTCTCTTATGTAGAGCTTATTAAATCACCATAAACATGGATGTTGATGCATTGAAGAAGATTAAACGTTTGGTTTAAATTGCACACATTTTGCACTAGCCACATTTAAAATGTCACTATGAGTTCCTACAAACAAACAGGGGTTTCTTAAAAACCTAGCCACAAGATGCAACAAATTTATTTTCTCATGGACTATATAAAGTTGGATTTAACACTTAAAACATCATTTGTGATTAATAGAAATTATCAAGTGTATATACCAAAATGACTTTTAATCTTAAAATCTCATTATCCTCTTTTGTGTGAGTTGCTTCGTGATATATCAAAACTCCTGTTGAAACTTTTAACTAAGTTCGACAGTGGCTAGTTCATGAGATATTTGAATGTACTAAGTCATTTTGAGAAGACTATAATATAATCAAGTTGACAAAAGTATATTTTGATGTTGTAAATTAGTTGATTTAGTGGGAAATTCTTTATTTTTGAAGGGATTAGACATATCTAACAATTTAGTGGGAATTATTATAATTTTTTGTGGCCATCTCTTTATCTTCTCTTTATTACAAAAGTTTTGATTTAAACCGTAGGTATTTATAAGTTTAATTTGAGGTGAACTATTGAGTTAAATAAATTTTTAGTTCATATAAAATTTTTCTATTTTGTTTTTTGTCCGTATAAATAATTTCGTGAACTTTTAGTCCTCTAAATTTGTTTTTCGTTTTTATTTTTGGTCCCTGATTTTAATTCAACTCTTGTGTATCTTTCAATTTTTGAATGATATTTTATAGTAATGTTTAGGACACTATAAGAACTTTCCCCATAAAAATTAAATATTTTTTAATAAATGATAAATTAAATATGAATTTTTAAGAGTCAAAAGCTTAAAAAACATATTTAATTCATTATATGTTAAAATATTATAAATTTTTGTGAGGAAGATGTTAAACATTACTGCAAATAAATAATTGAAAAATTCGAATAATACACTAGAATTGATTTAAAATTAGAGACAAAAAGTAAATATGAAACTTTTGATTTTTACAATAAAAACTTCTAAAGTCATCTACATGGTTGAGTGTAATATACTTATATTGACATATCATTTTACATCAATTTAAATGAATCGGCTTATAATTTTATATTTATTAAGTTTAATCGAAGCATTCCCTCAAAAAAATGTTTAATGAAACCAAATTATTTTCATCTCTCTTGTTTAAAATTTTAAATCAAAATAAAATAAATATAGATTTAATGTATATACATTTTCAATATAAAATAATGTTTACTCTCAATCAATTACAATCGTTATACATTAAAAACTTTTAACTTTTTTTTATCATAATTTCTAAAGTCAAATATAAGATTGATTGTGATGCACCGATAATGACATAATTTTACACCAATTTAAATGAATTGGTTTATAATTTTATATTTCTTAATTTTAATCAAATCATTTCGTCGAAAACAGGTTTAATCAAACTAAATTATTTTCTCTATTCTTACTTAAATTTTAAAATCAACACAAAATAATTATAAATTTAATTTATATTCATCATTAATTTAAAAGTATTTTATCATTGACAATGATTCACAATCATTAGATCGTTAAAAATTTATGACTTTTATCGTAACAACTTCCAAACTTAACAATTATTCTCATCCTTAAATCTATCTAGACAGTCGAGATATAAATATCAATTACTTTTTAGCCTTCTTTAAAAAAAAAAAAAACGCATTCCTTCTTAATTCTTATGTATATTTTCCTTTAAGCATTAACTTTTTCGTCATATACGACAATTTTATAAGATGTTATTTACGACTTTTCAAATATACTATTAATTTTTTTATTTAATTCAATAATATTATAAAGATTATTTCCAAAATAACAATATATAATATTTTTATTTTATATTTAATTTGATTAAACAAGTTTTTAGTTTCTGTAAAAAAAATTATTTTTAGTCATTACAAAAATCTTCGTCAAGTTTTTGTACTCTAAAATTTGTCGATTTTATTTGTGGTCTTAGTTTTAAATCAATTGTTTGTATCTTTTTAATTTTTGAATGATGTTTTACATTAATTTTAA